>JAQJVL010001353.1:0-25000 GCA_035578905.1 Stictocephala bisonia
ATGGTATATTCTATGCAATGAGTAAATGAAATTTATGAATTTTTACATAAAATGTATTATATTATAAAGTAAAATTAACTGAATAAAGGGTCGACTTACAGCTCAATCTTGACACTTAATTACCAGATTAATATACAATCAATGGTTGTATTTATACAGAACATGTATTGTTCATTTAATGAACTAAAAATGCCGTAAACATTCTTTGTAAACTGGCTATGAATGTAAAAATAACGTATAATCTTGTGAATAATTACAGCCGAAAAAATGGCCCACAGTTTCATCTCGTACCCTAATTACGTATGTAACTGGGTGTGCAAGTAAAGGGTTGACTGGTGTAATGAAATTAAAAAGTCCCTTCCTGAAACTGACCACAGTAAAAATGAAAAAAAAAAAAAACAAACACAAAAAAGACATTTTAGAATCTAGTTTTATTTGTTATATAATGATTTTGAATATCATCATATTGTTGAGATACTTTTGTTTGACATATCTTTTTACAGTACAGACGTTTGTGTATACTCATAAAGATGGTCGCAAAATATTAAATGTCACATTTAATACATCAAATTTTTGATGTATGAGAAATCACATATGGTATGTATGCGCTTATGTTGTGTAATTTGAGTTTGTTCATGCGAGCCTGCGTACATGTGAACATGGTTGTAAAGTTATAAATGTTGAACTATATATTAAAATGCATAAGTCATTACAGTATAGAGTATTTCTGCTATGCCATAAATATTCAATAATCTTTTGGCCAGTACATTTATAAATGAAGATCACAAATCAATTTATTTAAGAAAAACTAAAACAATATTTTTTTGATATTCAGTGCGTGTTTAGAGGCCTGCTGCATAAGGTTTATAGATATACGGTTCACGACCCTGCTGGGAGTATGATGATGGCATCGTATGAACGATGATGAATGATTGTTATTACTAAGCTAATTTTGTTTATCTTTTTTAACCTTGTTTATATTCAATATAGTTATTAAAAAATGCTAATGTTATTTTTGATAAATTAAAACTAAATTAAAATATTAATTTTATTTGACAATGAAATCTGTTAATTAGAGTTATTTATACATTTTTGTACTTTTATATTATTTATGTTACCATTATTATTGGCTAGGTCTAAGAGAGGACTTAATACTCCTACATTACCATTGGTACATTTTGATGATACAAAATATTTTCATTTTATTCCATGTGTTTTCACCAACAAAGAGATAACAAGGTGACCTATCAAGATTTCAAACTTACCTTTCACCTTTGCCAAATGACATTGAAAATTTTAGCGAAAGGTCGCTAAAGTAAACCTCTCTACAGTTTGAAAAAAATGCACATACTGAAAACCAACTAATTATGAAAGCCGAAATAACAATTTTATTTGATAAACTTGATTTCACATTAAGTCATACATAAATATACATCAAAGTCATATATAAATATTTCCAAAAATATCATGGAGAACAATTTATTAAGCTACTTTTATAATATATTATCTGTAACAATGATTGAAATCTAACGATTATTGGTAGAATTTTGCATCGAAACTTATATTAGGCTTGTGGATGAAAAGATAGCTGAGGTCTTGGATTCTCTGGACAAACAGTTTAGGAAAATGAACGTCAAAATTATGAGACTCACTGAGGAAAACAAATATTTGAAATCCTTGGTACATGCTCTTAAATTGTCCATCGCAGCAACACCCACCGATGCATTTGTTCAGGTGTTCGCAAAACCTGTACGAAAAAACATCTTGGCGAACGACAGTCGGTAACTCTGGAGCCTTCTGAGTTAGCAGTAAACAATCAGGCCCAGAGAGAACAATAAAGAAGAACAATACAATTTATTTACGCTAAAAAAATTTTACTTAAATATATAAATCCACCACACTAAGTGAACAAGCAGGAAGGAAACCAAATAAAAACTTGTTTGCAAATAAAAAAAACCTGTTTGCAAATATTAAAAAAATTATTTGAAATATTTATTAAGAAACGCTTATTATTCTCTTCATAAAAAAAAAATTGCACATCTAATTAAGGTGCCAGATTTTTTTGAAGGAGTAATACATAAAAAGTAAATTGATTTTACCATATAATTTAGTTACTTCATACAGTAATTACTTGTAAACAACTATCGGCAATAATACATTTTCTGAGTTTATTTTAAAGTAGGCCTAATGCAAAGTTCAGGATATACTTTTGTTAAAACATATAAAATATTTATATAGACATTATAAATAAATATTATATTATATTTATAAATTAAAGGAAACATTATATTATATTTATTTATTGAAATATCGGTGGAAGAAAAACGTATATAGGCCTATATCTATTTAATATAGGCCTACATTTTGTCTAAGGTTTGTTAAATTAGAGTTATAATTTACACGTATTTGACTCTGTTAATTCTATAATGTACATATTTAAAAATAGTTTAAAGATATAAAGTATTTGATACGTCTATAAATCTACGAATATTAAGTCTTTATTTAAAAGATAATGAACGTAAGTAGTAAGTAGTTTTTGACAGTTTTAAACCAAAACTAGAAACTATTAGAACCAAATTAAAAAAAAAAAAAATCACTAACTTCATATTAATTTTTAACGCTTACTACTATTAACAGTTGCATCACGACTTTAAAATAATTGATTGTTTTAATTTATAAATCGTGTGTAAAAGGAATTTCATTGAAATGTTATTATGCAATATGATAAATCATCCAATCGGTTAATTCATTAAAAGTAAACGTAACTACAAAATAAATAAACAATGTAAGCAAATATAGTAATACACAAAATAATCAACGTTGACAACTTTATTTAACGTTGTTTCACGTTGAAAAACATAAATAAGGACATGGTCAATCAAAATATAATATCATAGAAAAATAATATCGTTTAACAAATTGGGCATATGTGGTTTATATTAATAATTTCTTGATAAATATAAAATTCCCCTGAGAGTGTATAGAGCAGTAAATTTCTATTCAATCACATGTTTGCTTCATGCTAAAATATATTTAAAATAGCATTAATTAAATATATTCCTTTACTTAAGACACTAATTATATTTTTATAAATATTATCACTGGTTGGGCTATTTTAGGAATACAATGAAACAACCTCTAAAATTACATTGTATGCTACAATTTTGTTGTAGCTTAAAATGTTGTTATATGTTTGAATGTTATAGGACAGTTTATTATAGTTCCGTAATACTATAATAATAGACTTTACAGTTTCCTAAAGAAAAATGTTAGTACAATTTTAATATTGTAAACAAAGAGTTTATTTGTATGGCAAATTATTCACAGTATTTTAAACTAAGGCAACTTAAAAATACCCATTTGTATCTTTATTTTATCACACGCATCATAAAGAGGTCGGAAGATTTATTATCAAACAGCGACCCTTTTAGCAGTATTAAACCCCCCTACGTGCTAAAGGGATGCACAGGGCGTCTTATATGTTGAAACTGGGACATAGCCGGTGTATATTACAGGTTTAATGTGGCATACCGATTCATCGAATATTATCGATTGTATAGATAAAAAGCTATGAGATATACAATATACAATATGTTAGCCATTTCAAACAAACTATTTATATTATCATCTTTTAAGTTTCACTTTAAAAGAAAAATGATCTGATTCTGATAAAGAGGAAATTTTAGTTGTAACTGAAAAGTCAGTTATAAAACGTGAGCTTCTGTAATAAAAAGTGATCTAGGAATAAACTTGTGTGTGTTTGTGTATATATATATATTTATATTTAAATATATTCTATATATATATATTTATTTATATATATATATTTATATATATATGTATTTATTTTTTTACAAAACCTCCTAAGAACTTTTGTTATTTGTTAAAACATCAGAATATATGTCTAATATGTGTAAATATGGTTGTATCTACGGTTTCCAGTTTAGTGTATAAAGCCACTGTTTATATGAAGTAGAATAATAAATTATTTTTTTAAAACATTTTTTGAGTCTCATTTTATGATCCCTTCAAGTATTTTCTCACATTTTCGTCAGTATATTATACATATATTTTGTACTTAATGAGTACTGTGATGAGTCTCTTGAATAAGTAAAACTTACAACTCGAATCCGATGTTAATTATTACAACAGTTATTCCAATAAATAACACAGCCAAGACTCGGCGTTGTTTATAAAGTTATTTGCTTGTTAGTGTTTACAGTCGTAAACAGTATGGGACTAATAATGGGTGAGGTATAAAATAAATTACTTATCATTTTATTTTATTTTGGAATATCCCATATCTATGCTAAACCACATAGCAGTAAATTATTCCATAATGTTCTTTATATTTCGAACTTCATTTATAAAATAAGGTTTATAAAAAATTGAAAACAAGCTAAATCCACCCAAAAAGGTTTGAGCGAAATTTGATCACATATTTGGTATTGCGAGCTTAAATTTTTATTAAAAACGTATAGAAGTTATTTATTTAGTAAAAAAATCTAATTTAATAGTTAGGTTTCCAAGAAAGATTTTCTTTTTTTACATTAATATTTTGCAAAGTTTATTGTTGCACATATTAGTAAAAATCACTTCAATACACTCAACAATAATAAAAATAGGATGCAATATTTATGGAATATAATTTAGTAATTAATTGAGAGTTTATATGGGATCCATTATCGTCATCGTCACTATCGTCACTGTGTTTCAACTAGAGACTGAAATAATCTATTCAAAAACAGGAACATAAAGAAGGAAAC
This sequence comes from Stictocephala bisonia, assembly GCA_035578905.1. Classification (NCBI taxonomy): domain Eukaryota; kingdom Metazoa; phylum Arthropoda; class Insecta; order Hemiptera; family Membracidae; genus Stictocephala; species Stictocephala bisonia. Next base: position 4,767 of record JAQJVL010001353.1, read on the forward strand.
AAAAACTACATTACGTAATTAATTTCTCTCGTAAACTCCCGACAAAGTTGTCCGAGAACTACAAGGCAGACCTCAAGAAGTGACCATTCCTGGCCAAGTAATTACACTTTATGTCATCGGTTGGTCAATTAGTTTGACCAGTCGAGGTTTCTAACGGAATTAATGTATTGTTTCAGTTTCCTATACAATCATTCCTACGGTATCATTAATAAAATAAACAATTTAGTCTTTGTTTGATTATTCTTTAACATATTTTCAAATGTAACAGAACAAAATAAGAATCCATAGTTTTAAATTATGAAATTGCATTTATATTATTGACTTTCCAAATCAGTCTCGATATAATGGAAGTATATTTTTATTAAGTTTCCTAAGAAAGCATTACACAACAGCAGTTCTTAAGTTCTAATAAATAATTAAATCCATTATATTCCATAAAATTGATTTTTTCTCTTGTGTGCTCATCTTAAACCATATGAACATATACAACTGACTTATTTATTACTTTGATTGAAAGAAAGTTTGAATTTTACTATTGATCGTATACCAGCTCTCATGTATGTCCATTTTCTGTATTTCACCATGAAATAATTTAATTGTGAATCATTTTTAGTTAATCAAAGATATTTTTATTTCCCCAATCACAACAAAAATAGAGAGAGGAATTATCTGTCTAATGTCCAAAGGACGTAACAGTGGTAATTTGAAATTTGTCAAAACAATAGGATTTTCTTTAATGAGAAAATAAAATACACCGTTCGAGCGAGCGAGGATCAATACTACTGTTCGTGTATGGGTGGATGGGTGGATCAATAATAGCACCTATACGTGTATTGGTGGGTGAGTCAATACTACCTTACGTGTATGGTCGAGCGGGTGGATCAATACAACTGTTCGTGTATGGGTGGATGGGTGGATCAATAATAGCACCTATACGTGTATTGGTGGGGGAGTCAATACTACCTTACGTGTATGGTCGAGCGGGTGGATCAATACAACTGTTCGTGTATGGGTGGATGGGTGGATCAATAATAGCACCTATACGTGTATTGGTGGGTGAGTCAATACTACCTTACGTGTATGGTCGAGCGGGTGGATCAATACTACTGTTCGTGTATGGGTGGATGGGTGGATCAATAATAGCACCTATACGTGTATTGGTGGGGGAGTCAATACTACCTTACGTGTATGGTCGAGCGGGTGGATCAATACAACTGTTCGTGTATGGGTGGATGGGTGGATCAATAATAGCACCTATACGTGTATTGGTGGGTGAGTCAATACTACCTTACGTGTATGGTCGAGCGGGTGGATCAATACTACTGTTCGTGTATGGGTGGATGGGTGGATCAACAATAGCAACTATACGTGTATTGGTGGGTGAGTCAATACTTCCTTACGTGTATGGTCGAGCGGGTGGATCAATACTACTGTTCGTGTATGGGTGGATGGGTGGATCAATAATAGCAACTATACGTGTATTGGTGGGTTAGTGGGTGAATACCACCGTACTTATTTGGAAGGGTGGCTTGGTCAATACCACCGTACGTGTATGGACGGGTGGGTGGATCAATAATAGCAACTATACGTGTATTGGTGGGTTAGTGGGTGAATACCACCGTACTTATTTGGAAGGGTGGCTTGGTCAATACCACCGTACGTGTATGGACGGGTGGGTGGGTTAATACTACTGACCCACCCACCCACCCACCGACCCATACACGTACAGTGGTATTGACCCACCCACCAACCCATACACGTACAGTGGTATTGACCCACCCGTCCATCCATACACGTACAGTGGTATTGACCCACCCACCCGTCCATACACGTACAGTGGTATTGACCCACCCACCCGTCCATACACGTACAGTGGTATTGACCCACCTGCCCACTGATACACGAACATTGGTATTGGTAATTTAGGATTTATTTAAGATCTGTGTGTACATATAAAGACACACATATTGAAAGATGATAGATATTTCTTAGTAAAAGGGCTTTGCCTTGTCTTGAAGTAGAGAGAACTTAATGTGCCGAATCACTTGTCTGTGTAGGTAGGTTTTAAGGTATAAGAAATGACAGTTACAGGACATGAGGTTTATCGAGGGATTTGCAGGGGTATTTCAGAGCACTGTCACAGAAATGTCATGACAGATATACGTACTTATGAGGTATGTAACATATTGCACTGTATGTAATATATTTCTTCGTAGAAGGCATATTTCTAATATCAAATAGACATAATATAAAAGAAAACTTACATTCTATACTTAATTATAAGCGTACTTAATGAGTTCTTCAGTAAAGAGTTAGGACTTATTATGTATATAGGTTTATTTTACTTTACATAATAAATATTTTGTAAATATAACACTGACATATCATTGAAATGAAAAAATAATTTAAACATAATCACCTGCTTTGATGAGCCTATTTTTGTTTTGAAGGCTCGTCGGCTCAGGGGTAAAAACTTAATGGTAAATCGCTAGGGAATCAAAGCCGGACAGGCTGGGTGGCAAGCCACCATTTGAAAGAAATACAAATAACAAATGTACAGAAAAAAAGCATGAATAAATATTTATATTAAAGTGTCCTAGTGTGACTAACTTCTGTTCTTAGAATGTTGCAGCTGGCAAAGCTGGGAGATCACAAAAGTGATAATTAATTAATTCAGCTACCTGTACTAAAATCGTCGTTCATTTAGCACCATGCAGGAGACACGTACAGCTCAAGGGTTGCTGTGGACGTCATCATCCCCCAATACCCTCAAATGAATGTTCACCAAAGCCAACTATGTGTTAGCTTATAGGATATATTTGACGGTCGAAACAAGTCTCTGCTATCAGACCCTATAACCACCGTCGGTGCAATTCACCTCCCAGTAAGGAATGGAGTATGATGAATCGCCTCCGCATGGTTGTGGGAAGATGTATCTACTGAAAATATAAGCAGGGAAAGGCAAATGGTCAGTCATGTGATTTCTATGTTCAAAGCTCAAACTATGGATCACATAGTTGATTGCCCATTGCGTTCTGTTCATGGAATCTGAGTCAGGCGTGGAATGGCTACAATACCTGACTCTGTGACGAGAGATCAATATTTAAACAATAAGATACAAGTAATTTATATTGTACATTTTATTTTATTTGAATATTGTTTATTGGTCTAGTCTTTTTTTATTTCATTAGTTTTTTATTTAGCTTATGAATGCCATACAAATCGTGGAATACTGATGCTTTTTGACAAATATTTAAAAGGTATATTTTTGTGTAACGTCTGTTTACATGCTTGTAGTATATATGATGGAGGAATTCTTTTTTGAAATAATTTACATGTAAATCGTAACGAACTATGCTTAACTTCAAATATGGGTTTTGTATTCAGAACGTCATCATCGTGCATTCACGTGCAAATTCTCCTTGTTACCAAAATAAAATGTCAAAAAGATAAATGTCTGGTTGAAAAGAATGCTCTATTGTGCTTGAGTTGTCTGACACTCAGGAAGTTGTCCTTTGTTGACAATGTCTCTTTTTTTCTTTAGTCAAAACTATTGTTAATATTAGAATAATATTTTTTGTTGTTTATTGATTGTACAGTGCTTTAAAAACATCTGAAAACGCCTTAATATATCTGAACCACAACGAATAAAATCTATACACTTTTCATAGTGTTATATTGCTATATGAACTCTTGTTATTTCATGCAATAACCATAAAATGTCTAAAATAGAACATTACTGTGGAAAACATCAGTATACTCATGTTTTAATATCATCGAGTTGTTATTAGCAATCAGACATAGTTCATAGTTAAGGATCAGATGGAATTGTTAATCTGAACCTTATTTATTACAAGAAGTTAATTTTAAATTAGATACTGTTGTTTTGACGAAATAAATAAAGTTTGTATTTACAAGTTTAGTTAGTTTTACTTTCCTCGCATTAGTGAAAGTTCTTATCACAATTCCTAATCTAATTAGATATCAAACTTATATGGCGAATTCCTTCCTGTTTGTCTGGTTTTCACCATCACTGACATGGCTTAGCATTTGAATGAATTTTTATACAGGAAGTTATATTATTTAATTAACTAGACGAAAGAAGCCAGGATACTTTTAAATTGTAGCCAAAATATTCAATTCAATATAGAAAAAATATAATATTTTTTCTTTAACTTTTTTTAACTGAAAACTTGTCATTTAAATGTCTATCAGAGAAACGGATATAATAACTCTACCTATGATGAGAAGAGTTGGTGACTAGGTAGGATACTCAAAAGTAAATATTCTATGGTTACCCTTATAGCAACATAACCTTCTTACTGTATAACCATAGTAATAGGCCACTCACATGCCAAGTAGCCAACTTGAATGGCTGAATGAATTCCATAACTCTCATGTTTCTATGTCCTTAGTTTGGAAGCCACCTCAAGCAACAACAAGAGTTGATCAAAATACATGGATTAACGCTAACAATTTATATGTTATTTTATGGCAGACTTTTGTTAAAATAACAAATAAAATATTATTCTAATAAAGTAAAATTAAATCCTTATTTATTCCTATGTGTCCTTATTTCAGATATTTATTCTGAATTAAATTAGTCCAGCTTTTATCATGGCAGACACTCCTTACAATGTCTAGCTCTTCCATTTAGTGAACACAATTGTTGTCAAATCTTTCACCATAATGCAACATTTCAGAAAGAAAATGCCTTTTACAACTTAATCTGAACTAAATATAACGATTTCCTGTTCTTTCAATTACAAACTTGTGAAGCATCAAGTAATGATTAAAACATAATACAAAATCACAATTCATAAACAAAAATCAAAATAACAATGCAATGCTTATCGCAATACGGACATTCTAACAAGCAATATGTCAGTTTATATTCGTGTACCTAATTTTTGCACTACGGATTGTGTGTTTATTAATGTAATACTATTCAATTGTTATTATTACTTATTATCAAAATGTAACTGTAATCTGTGTTGGAATCGTTACTGTGATATCAAAATGGAGAACAGAGAGCACCACATCCTGCTCTCAAACACTCTGCCTACTGTGACTGATTTAAACCATTGTCCGACCTAAACTCTGTAATAGCGAGTATTTGCATAGAGAATCGGTTACAATCCATACCAAATTTGTGAATTCATCTAGAAACTGTGTTTTCTTTAACATGACAAATCTACATATATGATACATTACCAGGACAATGGATCTTTTCTCAAAGTTGTGAGGAAAACATATTTCCCGAACATTACAACACATCCAAAGTGGGTGGTACTAAAGAAATTAAGTGGATTGTGGCTGATAGTGTTACATTCAATAACAAAGAGCAGTTATTTGTAATTTGTTGTTGCTAAAATATAATCTACTTGTTTAATGATTAGCAACAATATCGTATTAAAAATATAGCCATAGTTGTTTTTTGTATTGTTTAATGACCACTGGAGCGTTTATGTATTCTTCCCTGTTTTTTAACAGCTCATGTTTTATGTACAACCCAATGAGACACGCTACAAAGCACTTTGCATGGTTACATATGCATGTACGAACGCTTCATGACGTACATAATGTGTACATTGGAACTGTATACTACACCTTCTTATTAACAATATAAAATTGTATTTGTATTATTCTGAAACAGAGAAAAATATTACGTTATTTTATTATGTAGTAAACTGACCTGAATAGTTCGTACATTGATAGTTGAATTTATGAACGAAACAAAATAATGTGATGTAATAATTTGATCATACATTCTGTTTACCTGAACGTTAATGACACAAAGCCTGTAATTGGTGGAAGTAATTACTAAATCACGGGAAACACTGTAAAGTTTTGTTTACATTGGGTGGCTTCTTACTCATAATCTCTGTAATTGGGTCCAGAGAGACGGTGACGTACTAACAGCTCCCCTGTGACTTCAACTCCCCCCCCTCCCTTCCAACCACCAAAACCAAGGCACTACAATTATGGTTTTATCAAACTCACTCAGGATACTTGGAATTGCTTGATTTTCCTGTTTCATGGTTTGAATTGCATAGTATAAATCAGTTCACAATTATTGTTGTGTTTAGAAACTTTTTATAGTTTCAGAGACTTTAGTTTGCATAGTTATATGTTATTAGGATAATAACTTAATAAATATTTCTCATTTAAATTTTTACTTAAAGTTTCCATTTTTAATGTTCTTGTAAACGTTTCTTGTAAACGAAATGTCAGTGGTACATAATACTTAATTTATATACACATACTATATGTATAAAATTTGTAATATAAATATCTACAAACATTTTTCAATGTTCAATTATTCATCCAACAATAATTGAAAATCTGTTTAGTTTAAGTAAATCATACAATTCAATTTATTGTGCTTACTATAGGAATTACATTAAGCTGCCTTGTGTTCAATCCAGGCTACGTTCTTACAAATCAAACACTATCGACTAACGGAGAACCAGTTTTTACTATGTAACGCCAATTTAGACTGGTCATAAACATTGTATAGGGAGTTTATAGAGTAAATAAACTTGAAAGGGTGAAATTTTATGCCCTTTTTTACGAAGGGAACTTCAATAAATGATGCAACGGAGAAGGGTAAGTAATTTGATATTTGGAACAATAATTCTGGTGTGCATGTTGCTAAATTTTTAAATCTACAAATTGGTTTTAATACTTTCTTCTCCCACAAGGGATTTGGTGATTTTTGTACCTGTTTATTTCCTTGTACCTCAGTAAAAGTGGTTGTTATATTCTTAAGGTGTATTTACTGTTTTTTTTGCTCGATAGAGTTTGGGTATACGTCAGATTTAAACTGTACAGCAAGCAATAGGTTTAGAAAAACATTAGATATATGCGAATAAAGTCTTATCGCAGACTTTAACGTTTTATACTATTTATTTAGTAATAGTGATCCTGTGAAGTACACATTCTTAAAAACAACTAGTCTTTTAAAAATATGTTTCCCTTCCATGTGTCCGAGTTGAAACCAATCTACTAACGGACTTTTTGTGCTCTTTTAGTGAACCTATACTCACCATGGGTCTAGTATTTTAGTGAACCTATACTCACCATGGGTCTAGTATTTTACCGAATCACTCATTAAACAGTATTACGTTTTAACGTACGTTCCTCCAATATTTAATATGCTTATTGAGATTGAAATTAAAGTAAAAGTGCATCGCTCACATAATGCACTTTTAACAGTTCTGGGGATAAGTAATCTTATAGTATGGTTGTCTAATTGAAGGTTATCTGAACCAAATTATGTCCAACCCTTTTCTTAACGATTCGACAGAATATTGTCTTAACGACTTGATAGAATATTGTCAGTCAATGAGGAGCCTCAATCTGTTCCGTTCAAGTCTTCTGGGTTTTCTTCACCGAATTGTTATAATTAGCACTTGGTTATTTTTTTACGCATGATTTTTGTACCAACTATGGAATTAAAAAATAATTTTACTAGTTAAAATGAGCAAAAAAATAATACAGGTCTATACAATGGTAACGAAACTACAGTTTATCTTTGAGAAGTAGATTATTTAAATGCTTACAAAAGAAACAAGATTTTCAGATTTGCAAATGTTAACATGATGAGAAAATCAGGAATAATTATTTTTTGTGAAGAGGTTTTATCAATAATGAGATTATATCTTCACACAGTAAACTTCTGACTTTCTCTGAGTTCAGTTCTGGTACTGTACGTTCAATGGTGGTACTGTACATTCAATGGTGGTACTGTAATTTCTGGTACTGTACGTTCAATGGTGGTACTGTACGTTCAATGGTGGTACTGTACGTTCAATGGTGGTACTGTACGTTCTGGTATTGTACGTTCAATGGTGGTACTGTACGTTCTGGTATTGTACGTTCAATGGTGGTACTGTACGTTCTGGTACTGTACGTTCAATGGTGGTACTGTACGTTCTGGTACTGTTCGTTCAATGGTGGTACTGTACGTTCTGGTACTGTACGTTCAATGGTGGTACTATACGTTCAATTGTGATACTGTACGTTCTGGTACTGTTCGTTCAATGGTGGTACTGTACGTTCAATGGTGGTACTGTACGTTCAATGGTGGTACTATACTTTCAATCTGTAAGGATTTGAACCATTTGCTAGAGCCCTATATATCCTTATCTAAAGTTCACAGAATTGATTATAAATTTTGAAACCTTTACTTTTTAATCCTTTGAAAAACATTTCAAATAAACAATTTATACGTTTATATATATTATATCCTATTTTTCCTGGTAGGACAGTATACATTATGTATGAAAATTGTTTACAGAAACAGTTGCAGTCATATTTACAAAGATGAACACTTAAATTGTTGGCATTTCAAAACATTAAATTTACATAGGTTAAGTTTAGAGCACTTCAAATCCAAAGCTTATTACGTTATGTCATTCTTCGTGATGGTGATATTTATAAACATTAATATTTAATTAGCTTCTCGTCATTAAATAATACAACGTTTTTGGGATATATTTCGATTTAATTTCTAAAATCATTTTCAATTCCTTCTTCAAAAATCAACAAACATATGTTTTTATGAAAAAACTTTTTTTTATTTTTGAAAAAGGGATTGAATATGATTTTTGAAATTAAATCGAAATATATCCCCAAAAAGTTGTATTATTTAGTGATGAGAAACTAATGTAATGTTAATGCTTAAAACCAATCTCACCAGTTATGTGCTCCATCTAATCACGGAATAATGTATTATATAACCCTAAAGAAATATGGAACTAGAAAAAGATATGGTAAGATAAAATCGTCTTCACACAAAATACTGACAGTAGTTTTTGATATAACATTTAAAACTACATATAATACACAACCTTTGGTCAATAAATAACGAACAAATATGCATTTGTAAATAGCATTGTTCTTATGGGGTTAAAACCAACATGGCCGACAGCCTCTGCAGACTTAAGCGATCGCCCAGTACGATACTCTATTGCCTTCTAGTGTAATTGAAAATAGCAATTCACATTGAGTAATCATCTAAGTTTATACAGAAATAAACGGAATTTTCATCATTAGCGTTGTTTATCTTATCTATTAAATATTTTTTGGTTTCACTGAGATATGATTATGTATGCCTAAGGTCTTATTCTCAGTATAAACATACTTAAGTAATTTCATTGTTATGTATACCCTATAAAATTATATATTATTATAAAAGATATAATTATATTGAAATTAAGAATAAATCATAGCCTATTAACACTTTCAAATAATACTAAAACTTCATGTTTACTACATCATAGTTTTCATACATTTTTTCACTCAATAACTGGCTACTCATATATATTTTACCAAACTAGACTAAACTAACAAAACCTGTAAACTTTTAAAAGTGCAAATATATATTGCAATAGATATATACATATATATATATATATATATATATATATATATATATATATATATATATATATATATATATACAAAGGACACACCACACCAAAGTCTTGTACAATATCTTAGACCAGGAAACTTAAACAAGGGCATATAGAGGTAAAGGTGAGCTTGTAAAAGGATATTAAAAAACTTTTTAAAAGTAATTATTGAACTTAAGCTTTTGTCATCTAATAAATCCTTAAGTGCAGTGCAATTCTTTCTTTGTTTTCCATGAACAATAATTATTAGGAAAATAGTGAAACAATTGTTTATAACAAACAATTTCATTACAATTTCAATTTAGTAATATGCATTTACGTATGAGGAAATTAATTTATGTACATATTCAATTCAATTAAAATCTTTATTGTAGTGAACAATTAACAATAATTGCATTACAATAGTCAGAATACTCTATATATAAACTAGTCATATGAATAATAATTAATAATAAATAGATACACAACAATAATAAATAAAAATTAACATTAGTATATTACATATTTTGTTAAGCATGTAAAACTTGTGGTTTGGATATTAGAAGTGGAATTAAGTATTGGTTTTGTTAATTTACATCCCAGTGACACATCATAAACTCATCAACCGAGTACAATGCCCTCAACACCAGGAGGTGTCTTAGTCGAGTTTTAAATGTTTAGGGTTATTTATCTGTTTAATGCCTTCAGGAAGTTTATTATTAAACTTTATTCCAGCTTGTGATGGCAGGTGTTCATATGCCATTATTTTGTGTTGCCCTGCTCGGTAGTTATCCCTGTCCCTAGTTTCGTACTGGTGTATGTCTCTACCCTGGATCAAATCACACTTGAAACGACAGTACAAGGTGACCTCCAGAATATAAAGGCAGGGAAGGATCAACAATTCAAGCTCCGCAACAACTACATTTATATACATATACTTTTATATACATATACATTTATATACATATACTTTTATAGGCATATACATAAATATTTATATACATATACTTTTATAGGCATATACATATATTTTTCATATTTTATATTTAAAATTACCTCATAAGGAATAAAGTACACTGATAAAAAAATTATAATTATTGTATTGTTTCTTTGTACAAGTTAAAATATCTGTTTAAATACTTTATAGTTAATTTGAAGTGTGCAAATAAATGGACTATTAATTTTCATTGTGCCTGTAATTACATAAACAATAAATAGCTATAGGATATTTGAAAAAATTTTAGTCCCCTCTTGATTTGCACAGGTGTACTATGAAGAACTACAAAGTTGTAATTTCAAAGTATGGCATCGAAATTCAGCAAAACCACCTTTTATGAAGTCTGCAAGACTAAGCAATTGGGTGTACAAATTTAGACATAACAAGTTTTGCTTATAGTATGTTTGCTTCCCTCTATTAATATGTATATAGGAAAAAATAAGTGGCATTTCCTTGTCTCCAAAACTTGTTTCTACTCAACAGTAGTTTGGTTTCAAATTTGTTTAATGAAGTTCCATTTTATAATAGCCTAATAGAGTATGTTTGAAAAAGTAGCATCCACTTATACACTGTTAAATCTAAGGAAAAAGTTTAGTTTTAAATTTCAGTAACTATTACTCAATAACATCTCATATGGAATTATTTCTGCACAATAGTATGATAAAATCACGTCAAAGAATATTTTATAAAAAATAGTGATGTTTTAATAAATAGAAATGTTTTAATTTTCTCTCTTAGGGTTAAAAGATCAGGAGTACTGAAAGTAATTTAATTTTCTTCAAGATGAAAGTATTTTGTTTCTAATCAATAAAAGCAGGATCCTCAAAAGTCTATTTTTATGGACATGGGTTAAGAAAGAAACATTTTGACTGTACGTTAGTTGGATGAGCCCTCAAAATTATAAACTTAGTAGAATGTTTTACTTTTACACAGGAAGTAATATTTTTAAGAATGATGAGCTGGCCTTTGAGGGCTAACCATACTAAAACAATATGTTAAAAAAAAATCTCAAAGATCAAATGCCAACGTATGACTGCAGAAATGATGCCTTAACTAATTGAAGAAGGACACGAGGAAGTGAAGCATGGCGAGGATTGCTTATGCAACTCGTGGCCAAAATCCGCATGACCTAGTAAAAATGCAATGATAACTAGGCTGAAAATCAATAAAAAAAATATGTATCACCAAATTAAATCTATATATTTAAAAAAAGAGCACTTTTGAAAAGTTGGGTCTAAATGGTAGACATATTTTTTCATAAAACTTTAAACATTTCTTATTTGCTAATGTTATTTATGTTAGAACTGGCAGAGGAGTTAAATTTTAACTTATTAACAACTATACAATTATTTTTATAATTTTATATGAGCGAAAAAAGTGTTCAAATATATTCCACGTATTTTCCAATAAAGCTTATCACGTGTTTTAGTGCTGTAACTTGTGGTATTCAAGGCTCTTAACATCTGTAGCAAGCAAGAGTAGTGCCCTTACTGGCCATACAGTCTCTCCACTGTTTTCTCTCTTGAAAGGGGGAGGAGAAAGGCAGAAGTCTCAAGTTGTGACGTCATAAACAGATCACGTGATATATTTAAGAGTGGGGAGCTCAGATATTGGATACTGATACTGTGGAAAAAGAAATTGACAAATTAATATCTATAACGAAATTATGGTTAGTTTAAATGCAAATCATACAAAATTAAACTATGTTTTTATTTTATTTTTAAGGATTGTAGACTTAAAACCCAAATTATACCAAAATATTCATTTAAAATTACCCATTTATCGAGAGAATCTGAACAGTGTTAATTTCTCGATTAATATAACTGGCCACACGGAAGTGTAGCAAAACCAGGAAGTGGGTTGGGCGAAGAGGTCGTGGCCGACGAGGAAGGGTATGTGGGTTATGAGGATTGTTCGTAGTACTTGGGTTCCGGAAAACAGGTAGGTGTGTGAGGTGGACGATATGGAATGACACGTATAGAATTTCAGCGACTTGCTCATGAGATATGTGTTGGATATGTCCACACCATGGCTATAAGAGATGCTATGGTTAAAAAAGTAATACATATTTTTTATTATGTAGTTCTTCCTTTAAGGGTGTTCGTCTGGGTGCCAAGTTAAGCACTCTAATGAATTTAGTTATAGATTTTATCGCAACTGTCGCTAAGAGTAGTAAAGATCCTGACTCACGAACGAACAAGTAATGTATTCCCCTTCCCCCTCTTCCTTATAGCCCCCGTCTGCCCCACTCAGCAAATTCGACATATGGAAATAAGTCCCTCATTTATAGTTAACTCTAACAATGTATTTTATATATATATATGTATATATAAATAATCTACTTTTTTTAGCCAAAGATGATTATACACATTTCTACTCAAATTTGAACAAATATTATTTATAGAAAAATAATTGGTAACACTTAAAAACCAATAAATCTTTGTTGAGATTTACTATATACTAGGTTGGTTAGTAACGTTTGTCCACTATATTCTTAAAATATTAATGAAAAACATATCATAAGGTTTGTTCATGAGTAAAGCACCAAAAATGCCAAATTAGTCACTTTGAGCCGCCATATCTGCATGAAGAAAGCTTTAAGAATTTTTTCCCGTCACATTTTTATTACTTACATCAATACTAACAATTTTATTCAATAACACCCTTAATACATTTACATAAGCAAGTAGTGTTAATGTTAATCAGTTTATTGCGCAAAATTGGAGCCAGCAGAATTTCAGTGCTCTTGATTCGGTCTTGAATCCGTATTCTGCCTACCATAATAAAAAAGGTCCTGTCTTCAAATGGTGGTGTGTGAAAACTACGTAATAATCGAACGTAACGATTCGATTGAGTTGAGCTTGCAGTGGACTGTCCATCAGGCGTTGTAAGAATTAGCAAAAATATCCTCCTATTTGATATGCAAGTTGAACATTGAAGAGACTGAGAGCGTGTGGAGTCTGTTGCGTCTTACCCTGACCTGACGTTGCCCAGGAGGCAAGTCTAAAAGTTGCATCAATATTCATTTTTCGCTTTTGTTTGTTTGAAATATATAACCATTGTTTTCCAGACGTTATGAAATGATATGGAGGTAGAAACCCCCCAATCCATTGTCTATAACAAATCCAAGGGGCATATGAATGAATCTTATTTCTTTGATGAATGCGGAAAAAAATAATATTAAAAGGGACCTCTTACACAGTATTTATTTAAAGACATTGTAATCATATTCAAGGCTAATACTCGTATATTCACAACAAAACTAACTAAACAAATCTACTTAAGTTATAATTATATTAGCATTAACTTCGTGCTATAAATAGGGATATAATTTAAATATATTTTAAATTAACGTATATGTCCTATGACTTTACTATATTATAATATGATTATGATAATTATATCACTTCTATTGATTATAATAACTATAAATGTATATGTTATTTGTATGTTTATTATATTATAATATAACTATGGAATTTATATAACTTCCATTGAATATTGTGACTGTAAATGTATACAATACCATCGTGTACTTCATACAAATATTTCATTTTAAATTATTACCACACCCAGTTTTGTATGATTATTTTCTGATACAGAAACTGCCACGTCATATATTTTTTTTGCTTAAGTCAATAACTAAAATAGAATATACTACAGGTACATTAATAACATTTATAACAATCAACAGCATCAATAAATAAACAGCACTGGTAATCACATGCATTTCAATAAAATTATACTACATATTATAACATAATTTTTTCCACATCAAAAAACTCCTGAAGTGTGTAGAATGGATTCAAAATTAGCCAGTCATAAAACTTATCGCTAAAGTCTCTAATTGAATGCTTCTTAATTAATATACTTAACTTATTGTACACTTTAATTGATAATACACTATAGTTTTGAGACGTTTTTGTTAGTCTGTGCTTGCCTACGATTGCTAAATCCCTCCCTCTTGTGTTATATTTGTGTAAATTATTATGAAATTCTAGGTTCTGAGGATTCCTTAAAATATAGTTAATTAATTCATATATGTACAAATTAACTACAGTGGGGATTTTTAAATTAATGAAGTATGGCTTACAGTGTTCCATCCATTACCCTTTGGACGTTTAGGGCATTGATCACTCGTATTGGTTTCAAAACGGGTTAATAAATCTAACCTATAATTCTTGAAATTTAATTTTAGTTTTGTGCATTGTCATAAAATTGAATTAGATTAATAAATTGAATAATAACTATAATTAAGTACCCTTTTTATTCATTTTTTTATAGTAATAAAAGACCGGTTTTGGCTCTTAGGCCATCTTCAGAGTGTAAATAATATATGAAAAATAAATGAAAAAGTTGCAGATGGTTTCGATGTTGTTAAATTAAAAATTAATTTTAACCTTAAGTAGAGCCCTATATACTAAAATTTTTGTAAATTCTAGGTTGGTAGAATTGTTGAGGGTGCGAGAATTATTCAAGAAAAATACTAATTTCTTGTTGTGCTCCAGTCACTTTCCAATCGATTTTCCTATGCAATCAAATGAGAGGATGACATTTCGAGCACCGTTTGTAATATGAAAATAAATTTAATTAAAGTTCTAATTTATAGTCTAATGCCTTTTTAATATTTATTGTTTTATGTCTATAACCTGCATTGCATTACTAATAAATTTTACAAATATTCTAGTTTTAATTAAAATTAATTTTTAATTTAATAACAACGAAAATCACATGTAAATTTTTTCCCGTTGCCTGCTATTGGCATTTACATTACAATAATGTCACGTATCACTTTACTGTAGTGTTTTGGATAAAAGTAATCAGAATAAATCCCTGATGTATTGTTGTGGTTAACTCGCGCGGAACGACACCGTCAATACCACCGTACGTGTATGGGCGGGTGGGAGGGTCAATGCCACCGTACGTGTATGGGTGGGCTGGTGGGTTAATGCCACCGTACGTGTATGGGCGGGTGGGTTGGTCAATGCCACCATACGTGTATGGGCGAGCGGGTGGGTCAATGCCACCGTACGTGTATGGGCGGGCGGGTGCGTCAATACCACCGTACGTGTATGGGCGGGTGGGAGGGTCAATGCCACCGTACGTGTATGGGTGGGCGGGTGGGTTAATGCCACTGTATGTGTATGGGCGGGTGAGTCAATGCCGCCGTACGTGTATGGGTGGGTGGGATGGTTTAATTAATCTACTAATTAAAATTAATTTTTAATTTAATAACAACGAAAATCACATGCAAATTTTTTCCCGTTGCCTGCTATTGGCATTTACATTACAATAATGTCACATATTACTTTACTGTAGTGTTTTGGATAAAAGTAATCAGAATAGATCCTTGACGTATTGTTGTGGTTGACTCGCGCGGAACGACACCATGGCTGTACGCATTCACGCGTAAATGATTAAATAAAAAAAAACTCAAATCTCTGTTGTTTTTCATCCAATGTTATAAAATGTTACTTTTATTGATTGCAAATAAAAATTGCAATAAAAAGCCATTCTTGTATTTTTGTTGTTTTCCTGACCTTTTAAAAGTTATAAAGGATCAAACATTTCAAGGTGCCGCCATTTTGAAAATATTTTTTAAAAATGTTTGATATTTTTATTTCAATAAGAAAATAGTTTTAAAATAAATTAATTAGTAAAAATACAAAATGGTAGCTGTGTGGTTACCGGAAGTGATTTGGAATTTTTAAATAGGATATTATGTCTTGTTTTTACCCACAATCAGTACCTAAAAAGATCCTCAGAGAGTTCAGGGATACCCTTTATAAAACCGAACCATACAAATATTAATTTCACGAATAACCAAAAAGATGCAGAAAAAAATTACGAAATATATGAACCGTAGGAAAGAGTATTATTTTCAACGCAAGTAAATTAAAAACAAGATGTTAAAATCCCCTCATTATTTTGCATCAATTATGAATGGATTTTGTTTGTATTATGATCCGTAACGTTACAGCACTGCTCAGATCTCAAAGGCTGTAAACACTAACAAGCAACTCAGATACCTTGAATATAAACGTCTGTTACCGCTAGGTAGACTTGGTATTTTCAAACATTACCTGGTTAGACTTGGTATTTTCAAACATTACCTGGTTAGACTTGGTATTTTCAAACATTACCTGGTTAGACTTGGTATTTTCAAACATTACCTGGTTAGACTTGGTATTTTCAAACATTACCTGGTTAGACTTGGTATTTTCAAACATTACCCTAGGTAGACTTGGTATTTTCAACTACAAATACGAATACAGATTTTGTTTAGTTCATTACTAATATTAAACATGTTTTAGATTTTTCTGATGATTTAATTAGTATTCCATGTAAAGTACAGTATGTTCAGAGTTTGCAGGGTGTTTTTTAACTGTGCCACCGTTGGGGTCTTGTATCTATAAAGCTGACAGGAAACTTTAAATGGAGAACATTCCCTTGTTTTCGGAGAGGATTAAAACTAATTGGTAACTATTATCTAAATGGTTTACATTTTCCAATATGGCGCCCAACTAAATTTTTTGAATTAATCTATAGTCCTGAAAAATATGTTTTAGGAAATAAAAATTTGGGTTATGGCTGCAATTAATTAAAAACATTATGGAATTAAGATATTCAGCTGATTTAGTAAAATTCGTGGTTTAAAACACTGATTGACTTATGCTCACTTAATAGTAACATTTATTTAGTGTTTCAAAATTACAAGTATTGAATACACACTAATCAAGGATCAGTATAAATAACTTAGATGGAAATATTTTTAATTTGAAAAACGGTGGTATTATTGTTGAAACATTTGTCATACATTTTATAAATGTTACACTAGTACGTGTAAGTATACGCTGGTCAACGTGTCACTGTGGAAGGGTGGAAGGGTCACCACTGTAAGTGTCACGGTGGGTACGTGTATGAGTGAGGGGATGGGCTAATACCACTGTACGTGTCTGGGTGGGTGGGTGGATCATTACCACTGTACTTGTATGAGTGGGTGGATGGGTCAATACCACTGTACGTGCCTGAGTAGGCGTGTGGGCTATTTCCACTATACTTGTATGAGTGGGTGGGTGGGCCACTGTGTCTGGCTGGGTGGGTGGGTCATTACCACTGTAGGCTACTTGTATGAGTGGGTGGGTGGGCCAATACCACTGTACGTGCCTGAGTAGGCGTGTGGGTCATTTCCACAGTACGCGTGTGTACGTTGACTCATTGGCTTGTTAATTATACCATCTTGCGGTAAAAAATATCAAGCTTGATAAAAATGTCAATCTGAATCAATGGTTTTACTGTTCTAATTATAATATCTTGTTATAAATTTATTTTCTTTATCTATGAAAAAGGTAATGATATATATCACATTTATTTTAAAATTAGAATGTGCAAGTACATGGACCTGCAAAACCGTAAATTACTTTCGATAAATAAAAACTCACAACATTTTTATAATACGCTAAATATGTCTAATTTGTTAAGATGTGTTAATGTGATTGTTTTAAAAAGAGGGGCATTGAGGTAAAAGCTTATCCACAAACAGGTTTGACATTTTCATTATTTTAGTCCTTAAAACAATATAAATTACATAATAAACTAAACCTGTTTTTTTTTATAAAGTTATTTTTTAATGTTAATATTAATAGAAAGTAACGTATGTAAAATAAATATATCAAACCAACGTAATTATAGCGATTTTTCTAAATAAACTCCAGCCCAAAGCAAATGTTATAGATTTTTAAGTAACTTGTATAATTAATATACTATCCTCAAAGTTCTTCACTATATTCGTTTTCATTAACAAATAGACTGTTAAAAATTCACTTCGTTCACATTTATATTTAATTACATTTTACAAATTGGTTGAAACCACTGTTTACAGTATTTAAAACGAACTCTATTTTGCAATTACAATTATGTTCCACTAACACTTCGTTCTTTCCGACATGTTTTATTCAACAGATTGATTTTGCTGCAGGATGGTAGGCCTACTTAACCAGACACAATTGTCCCTCACTTTAAACCACTTCGTTGTAACTACTATTGATATAAGCTTCTCTTTACTGAGATAGGTGAAACGATAAACACTGCAATGAGAATTTGTTTTCCTTGAGATAAAATATAACTGAGGGGTAATTAATTGAATTGCACTATGTCATGAACATTTCAATTATTATCAAATGTATGCCATTACGAAATATTCGTTAGTTGTACTGTGTTATTTTGTGTATAAAGTGTTGTTAAAGGAGTACGTAAGTGTTTGAATTCAGCTGTAACTTTCAATGAAATTGCAATTAAGAACTGATAAGGAACAAAAATAAAACGAAAGCCATGATCAAATTCGTGATATGGCTTCAGTGCTTGATTAGGATGACAAGTTATGAAAGCCTAAAATGTATTTAACAAAATTACTTTTAATGTCCTTCAAATATTTACATTTATTAAACACGTTAGAAAAAACTACACAAATTTCCTTGTCCAGATATATTCACTTGGTTGTTGACTACCAGGAAATAATCCAATAATTTCGTCCTTTAATATTAAAAATAAAAACTCACAAATATATATATGTACACGATATTTTGTACTATTGCGTAGGTAAAGTAGGTAATAAAGAATCCCTCTTTACAGATAATCTAGGACCCCTCCTTTTAACCACGGAAGCGAAATCTAAGAAAACTTTCATATCTCGCCATGTTTTGATCTCAGATTCCTTTTAAATCGTGTGACTTTCCATACTAGCTACTCAAATGATCTTAGTTTACGATAATATTATTTTAGTAACATTATGTTATCGACCTAAATAAAATATCAAAGTGGAGACGATAAGTTATATGTTGTAGCCTTGTATTTAGTTTACTCTGATATTACAATTCTTTTCAATAGTAAACACCATTGTTTAATATGAACTTACATATTTCAAAACATTTTTACATGACATATGTTAACACGATCTGTAGAAAAAAGAAGTTTCTTTAGATATTTTAATGTAGGTAAAGTTTTGTTATCTTACGTGGAAACAGTATATTTTGTAATACTTGGCTAGCAATAAAAATATTTGAATAGTAAAAATGTCAGATTATTAACTATAGCTGTTAAAATTAATTTCGATTTGACAGTATTTTGGTTTGAATAAATTGATAATTATGAATGAAACTTAATGGGAAATATTTAGTAAATATTGTGGAAATTTCATAAGAATTCAGTCCAGGTAACACGCTATTTAGCCTTTTTTCCTAACCAAGTAAGAAACAATATGAATAAGCTGTCAAAAATAAAAGCCATTTAATAATTTTTATACATTTTTGTAAAGCCTCAATTGGAAACAAACAATCTTCATATAGTTAAATTATTTAACTAGAAAATATTAACTCCTAACAATGTTTGTTAATATTAAAAATATTAAAATTAACAAGAAAGACTTGTGGATGTGAAGAACCATTTCCAAGGTATTCAAGCAAACAATGCAGTCACATACAGCTGTTCTTGCTCTGTCATGCGTGGAACTGCTTTCTTGTAGGAGCAATATCTTGGGTGGGATTGCTGAATTTCATGGAGCTTAAATAACATTCTCACACTCTAATTAAGAAGCTAAATATAATTCTATGACTTTGAAATAATTGCATAAAAAATTATAAATATACAAGATGAACAACTTATTACATTACTAACTTCAAGATAAACTTATATTATTAAACCAGCCTGCAATTCCACTATTCATGAAATAAATTGAGTGGTTAGACTTGAACGAAAACACTATTTAGTAAAAGCTACTCAACTAACTTGTAGTTAACAAAAATATAATTCTCCTTTAATTTAAATATTATTTTAGTGTGAAT
>JAQJVL010001353.1:32500-93791 GCA_035578905.1 Stictocephala bisonia
AAGGGACAATCCTGTCAATTGTGCCTTAAAATTTATAGAGAGTGTGGGAAAATGTATTATATCATGTCATTTAAAGGGAATTTAGGTTGACCGTCTTTTATTAGCAGGACTGTATTACGATACATTGATTTATATAAAAATAGGTGGATTGTTTGTGGCTTAGTTACAAATATATCTAAACTAGCTCCTGAGGATTAATAAACCCACTTGAAATCTGAATTTATGACAAGCACAGTAAAGATTAATTTTGGTTGTTGAGGTGCAAGAGTTCATATTGTTGTTTTTGATATTTAAATATTCACTCGCCGGATCAAATGGGCCTGCTGGCCTGTAAACGTGAACGTAATGACTCGATGAAGGCAACGAGTGAAAAACTGACCGTTAGCTCAGTTGGGGATTCGAACTTGAACTTTTTCTCCACTGTCCGAAGCCTTAGCCAATTAATGACCACACCGGAATACGGATTGTTGAGAGCAAGGCTGCGATATAGACAATAGTTATGATTCTTCGAAATCTAATGGTTGATTGTACTAACAAATAGTACTAAAATTTAATATTATTGGTAAGAATATATCGTATTTCAATAGTAAGTACAATGTTGCAATAAACAAATCATCTCTTGTTCGCAATAGGTATTCCTTTATGTCAACAATGCTATCATACTTCACAAATTATATTCATATTAAAAAATTACAATTTTGCAACAAAACTTTTGTTTGATTTTTCCACACAACTCTTAAGATATGGCAAAACTAAAAAGATTACAATAAAAATTATTATTCACATAAAAGGGGCTTAAGTCAATTTAAAATTTATTGAAGTAAATGAAAAATGGTTTATTATTATTTTTTGTTAACCAGACAGTTTCTGATACATAATTGTAACTCTATTGAGATTTAAAGCTAGGAGTCTTATACACATATGCATTTTATTTGACAAAAACGTTACATTAGTCAACACATACCTTAAATAAGATTAAGTGTATATATTATTAAACCTAAATTGGAGAATGCTTCAACACATATGAGATACTGGGCCAAGGTCTGTTGTGTGCCACTTACGTTCTCCTGCGATGAAACCCAAATAACGCTTGATAATAATTTTCTTCAAAGAAAGGACGTATCATTAAACAGTTGGTTGGAACTACTTATCGGAAAAAACTGTAGAATATTTTTTTAATAATGTGGTATTTCATTTGATAATAATTTACACCTGAGAAAGAGTTTTAGCTGCCATACACTTTAAAACAATTGAAAATATGTTTTTATTACATTGTTGAATAAAGGGACCAATTCATATTTATGTAAAGAGTAAATATGAAAGATATTACTCTCTATGACAAAAAGAAGCTATGTGTACCAAGAAGAAAATGCTATGTGAAAAGAAGCTATGTGTAAGAAAGAAAATATTACGTACTAAAAAGATAAACTATTTTAATCAATTCATTGAAATATGTGGTTAAACTACAGTTCGACCGCTTTGATTGCGACCTTAGAGAACCTGTGTATGAGAGACAAAGCTAGTCATTGAAGTGAGAGGGATAAAGCATAGTCTTCTCCCACCACTGAACCGACGTGCCTCCGTGATACTTTAACATTTTGTTGTCATGGATACGCAGTGGGAAGCTCCGCCTATTATATAATCGTGCAAGGTGACCATTCGTGGACAAGGAACGTGGACGGAACTGGACTCTAGTAAAGCTGGAACATGGCATATGGGGAAATGGATCTGAGATAGAAGTAAAGATAGCAGGTATAGTCGGTTTGTTTTCATTTCTGATTTATATTGAGGTTATATTATAATTTGATTTGAGATATTATTGTGTTTAAAATTGTATATATATTATTAACTAATTGTGTATATATTATTAATATTAACCATTGTGTATATATTATTTGAAATACTAATAATGTGATTGATATGTTCAGTGGCCTATCTTCAAACTGAAATAATATTTATCACTACTTTCATTAATGTTTTATCAAATGTTACTTCGTATGCAATTTCTAAAAGTGTGCTTTGCTAACTGTATAATTCATAATAGGTCGAGCAAAAACGTAACATTCAATTTCAACATGATTTATAATGACTACAAAAATGACAATACACATGATTATTGTTATATTATATCGACTTTTATAATTCAAGCAATGTTCTCTACTACCTATATTTTTAACATAACCTACAAACAAAGGGAGCGAAGGAGATGTAGTGCTAAGCGCATCGTACCTTACCGCAACTTCACCAGCTGATTTTGTATGTAACTCCACTCCCAACACTGCCCCTTACACCAACTAAAGACGGAGTGGTGGAACACTTCCCCTCTGCTGCTGGAGCCCCTACATGAGCTAAATATATCATGCAGGTCGCTTTCAAATTGGCCCAATTATAGTGATGAACAACTTACAACATTTTTACAATACAATATATTAACCCGTCTTAACAAGTATTTCTAAAATCTTATATCAATTTGTATATTTATGTTATTTTTCTTTCCTTTCAAAATGATATTATGGTATAGAACTTGTTTTGTATCATGTTTTTAGTTTTGTTAATATAGCATACAGTTACAAATAAATGAGCTATTGGTAGTAGTCAACTATTGATTTATTGCTTGAAATAAAGGTTAAACAATCAAATCCGTTAAGAAAAATATATATGACAAATAATTATAACGCTAACACAAAATATATTCAAGAAACTCTAGGAGCTAATTTTCTAAGACTTAATTATTTAGTTATCCTATGTAATCCAAGTATAAAGCTTAGTGGAAGTAGGCATAACTGCTTATTAACTTAAGAGTATCTCCAAAATTAGTGATGTTACAGAAACCTAATTTATTCCTTACAATTTTTAACTATCAAAAAAGCTCGGCAATAAAAATTTACTGTTGTTGTAATCATTAAGAAATATTCTTTTATTGAAAGCAGAATACATAAAGTAAAATTAATTTAACATAAACAAGTTCTAATGTAAGTGACAAACTATATTTAATTTTATATTATTTGTTTTTTCTATTGTGCTATAAAATTATTACTCGAACTTATTTCATAAATAAATCACACTTCAATGAAAATACCTGTGAAATATGATGCAGAACAGTGATCAGGAATTTATGGTTTTGGTTTGAGATGGCTAGTGGTGTTAATACCGGAAATCAAGAGTTATAGATGTTTTGGGAGGGTCTACCTGACAATTTATTTTATTAGTTTTATTCTCACACTACTAAATGCACATAAATATAAACATATATATGTCCTAAGTCTTATAGCATGTGTCACTCTACTCAATCCATAATATGCTGTTTGACTCAGTCTTATTTAAAACGTTATCACGTCACATATTTTATTTATTATCTCAGTATACTTACTTTTAGAAGTACCATTCTTCTAGTAGGCCCTATAGCTTAAGTATTTCTTTGGTTAGATATTATCTTCCTCAGAAATGTCCATGTGTTGTAAAAATAACTTTAATTATGTTTAATTTGATTACTTTAGTTCTAAGTATGGATAATATAAATAAAATCTGATAATGAAAAATGCAGAGTTTACATATTGTATTTCAATAAGATAAAATATTAATTCAAACGAAACTTTTTTTGTAACTATAATGTGTATTGTGCATAAAATAGAACTATGCATTAAAAGGATAAGGAATGGTTTGACCAACAAAACAGCTCCACAATACTTGATAAGCACGATATTTAATATTAACAACAATGCAATATACATATGTAGTAAATTCATGTCACCATATAATAATAATGTTGTACTTAAGTAAACCTAGATATCATACTGACTACCATATATGGATATTTTATACCATAAATGTATTAGAATATCAGAATATTAGATGTGCAAAAAATACAGCCCAAATAAAAAAAAAAAAAAAATGTTGTAAATTGGTTTGGTATAAGAACATTGACGGTAACTCCTAAACCATTGACGAAGGGGTTCCGAGAATCCTCTTGATTACACTTAGGAACGGTTTAATATCCGAGTGTGTTTTTCAACTTCATTTCACCTTTCAATAGAGATAACATTACCAGGTGTCTAAATAGTAATGTTTTCCTTTACTTATTTATTTTGAATTGGAGTTAGCTACATTAGCAATACCAATTTTTTGTGGATTTGGGATTTGAAAATTAAATACTTTACTCATGTTAGTAATTTTCGGGAGTTTAGTATTGTTCTAGCTTATTTAGTGTTTTTTTTTTTTTTTTTAGCAAAGATTCCTCTGAACGTGTTATTCGGTCAAATAAATTTTAATCGAATAATTTATTATAAATTAATTATATATACATCTTCAAAATTATATTACACCAACAAAGTAAGGTATATTAAATATTATTGACAAATTTACAAATTAACACTATAGATTTCTGAAAAATTTTAAATACGAGTATTGCTCCTTTCGCCGTATTTACAGCACACACAAGAAATAATTATCACTACTTAGGGGTTCAGACTCAGGAGATGAGACGTGTCATCAGCAAACTTACCTGTAGGGACAACCCCCCATAAAAAAACACAATAAAAACAAAACACGTAATTATAGAAGAAACAACAAAGTACACACAAGTTACCTGCAGGTAAGTCTTGATACACTGATGAAGATATATTACTTGTTCAAACTTGTAGAGTGAGAAACTCATCCTGGTATGAATGATCACTTTTGTCTCAACAAAGCTTAGTGGATGAAATATAACAGATGGGCTGGTGTGTTGAGTTTTGGTCGAAGGTGCTCTGTAAGATTTAGGGTTATTAATTAGGATATATAAAAAATGTCATTAAAGTATTAATAAATGTATTTGAAATTCACAAAATAATCCATAGTGTGTTACTCTAAACAAATAATTATTTTCTCGCTTCAAATATATGTTGATTATGATTTGTTGATGTAAAAAATAAGATAACAAATAACATTTTTAATATTCAGTTTGTGCCAGTTGTTGAAGGAACAGTATTCAATTCTTTAACATTATTTAGACATACCTTTATTTATTTATATAAATTTTTTTATCCTCCTTCTTAACCATACTCTGCCCATTCCTCATAGACTATTAATCTGTGCGAGGAACTTATTCAGACATAGTAAGGGGAGAACCAGTACAGTAGGCGTTGAATATTACTGATAAATCTTCCAGTCTAGGCCGGATTCGAACCAGTGCTATCTCTAACTCAAACTCAAAGTCCTGACTCCACAGACCGCTCGGCCACCAGCTTGCCCTTAATGAATGAATTACCCACTGTCATAATGTAAAAATCAAATGTTTAGTCTTTGGCAGTAACTTATAGATCCTAAGCATTTTTTTTTTCATTCTAAAACTACGAATTTCTATTTCAAGTTTTCTCTCAACTCTTCAGGGAAGCAGTAAACACTAAAACCCAGTTTTAGAACGATACTTCAACTTTTAGTTTAATATTTTTGTATAGAACTCAATATGGTATAATAGAAGCTATATGATTAAACAATTGTAGTTAATACACATTCAAAGAAATTATCAATTTGCACACACATTCATTATAATTAACTTATGAAAGTATATTAATATTTTCTATTTACTGTCAACATAGAAGTAATCTGTTCTGTTATTACGATTTCAACATATTTTCAAGGTAATAATTAACTGAAATAATAACGAGATTGGTGGCTTTACTCTGAAATAAAAATACTGTTTTGTTTGTCACACTTACAAAAAATATGAAACAAGTTATTCATTGGAGTAATATGAAAATAGAAGTGCTGTTTGTGTTGGGTGCAAAGGTTGAGTCTGGAACGATAAACATTTCCTGAATGTTGAATCATCATTCTAAAGGAAATTGTCCCTTGATAAAGACTACAACATATGTTATGTCTTTTTGACGAGTGGTCATTTTATTGAGAGTTATCTTTTAGCTTTGTATTTTCTGAATCAAAATAAAAATGTATGATTTTATGAGAATATTTTTGTCGTTTATACAAGGCAGCTACTTGGTGAAGGCTTAATTATCTGGTCAAATTTAAACCAAAAGTATGTTGGAGGGTTCTCAGTGAGTGTGATGTTTGGACGACACACCTTGGAACGACAAACTTGTAAATCTCAAGTTAATAAATTACTTGGAAGTAATCTTTTGGGAGTAGTTTAATAACTAATAGTCGGTGGACAAAAACATTACGGTCGGTTCCCGATTGATAGTGTGATTCTTGCTATGTAAATGTTGCTTTAAAAATTAGTTCTATTATTTTAAAAGAGGGTTAAAAATTATAATGGAAATCAGCGTATACTAGAGGAGGGAGACGTTCCATCAGGGTATCATAATTGGTATGGACAGTTTGATTTACAAGTTAAATGATTTATAGTTCAATTGTTTTTCTTTCTTTTTTCTTTATTTTAGCATGGTACTAACTTATTTTATCAGTTTTATTATCTATTTTTTATTTTCCTGTTTTGAAAAACTTAACCTTTATCTTAGTAAAAGTATCCCTTTGGGGTATAATATGGAAAAAATTTTTTTAATGCGTTTTATAGACCTAAACAGTAAAAATTTTTGATTTTCAATCCCTTTGTAATATTTTTGTTTTATAAAAAACATTCTTCTTCGAGTTATTACGTTAACATTTTATTTCCCTTGATATTTTAAAAATTTTTAAAATTTAACATTTTTAAATCATGTTAATATGTTAATTACTTAAATTTAATTAAAATAGTTTCTTCGTTGCTTCGTCTTTTCTTTACACACCCTAGATAAAAAGTACACCTTTTGTTTTTCCCTCCCAAAATTGAAAATACTGCAACATATTTTTTTAATTAGGATTTTGTTTAATTTAAAAACGAGGTAGAACCCTTACATTGCTTTATAACGGTTTTTTTGTTCGTTTCAGTACTTTTTTTTTTTGTGGTCAACCAATTTTTTCATGTATGGTTTATGTTATTCTTATATTTTTATAGATTCATTTTTTATTCTTTATTTTGTGTGTATGTGTGTATGTATGTGTATGTACTATGTTTTTGTATGTGTATGTTGTGGGTGTGTGAAGTATGTTATGTATATTTTTAAAATTTAATTTTTTATAATGTTTTATTAAATTTTTTTTCCTTTCCAATTGTCAATAAATTTGTCCAAAACATTTATTTACACAGGCATAACGGCCATTTACTTTGTTAAATTTACTATGGGACGGGGAGGTGCTGTGCAAGGGCAAAAGACAAAAGGCGTGAAGTGAGAGGCGATGATGCTTTTTCTTTTAAAACCCTTGTTTTTTCATTAAATAACTTCAATCAATACGTAACTTTTTTAACGTTTTTTCAGACAAATTTTAGTTAAAAAATTTTTCATTGTAATATTGATCCTTACAAAAACTTTTACGAAACTTTTAATTTTTTTTAGACTCCCTTAAACAGGAAAAGTATTTAGTTCTGAGGTGCTGGGTGCGGAGGGAGGGGACTGGGAAACTCCCATCAAGATTTGACCCTTTAAGGACTGATAACCACGCAACCAAAAATGACGTTTTTATTGTTTAGCTAGGAAATTTTTTGTCAGCACCGTTAAAAAAAGGTTGCGTTGGGGACTTTACGGATTAGCACTATACTTCACTCTTTGGGAAAAAAAAAGTTTAAATTATTGCTATTACAGAACTTTTTTTAAGTTTTTAAAAGGGGCCTTTTATTTAACAAATTTCATATTTTACAAAAATATAGAAAAAGTCCAAAAAGTGTGATTATTGGAGTTTTAACTGGGTTTTTAAAAAATGAAAAATTTGGCATTTTTAAGAATTTCTTGTTGAAGCAGGATGGTTAATGTATAGTAAGAACTAGAAAATGAGACTAGCCAGTCTGCATCGACACATCTTTTTACCCACTCTGAATAAAGACATTAAAAACAAACTGTTTTTTAAGCCACTATAAGGACCACATAGCCTGCCCTTACGATTCTAGGACCCCCCACACTATTGACAACAGCGCCCCCGCACAACCCCCGCATTACTAGACCAGCAATTTTTAGACCCTCGCCCCAAATCCAATGGGAGATTTTTTATTAGTAATGATGTGAACTTTTTTTGCAGACTATTTGTGCCCCTAAAAAAATCAATTGTAAATTTTAAAACAAACAGCAAAAAATTCTGTTTTCCCGTGGGTGTAAAAAAACCCCGGATTACATTGGAATTTTTTCGTGGAATACGAGAAAGAGACAAACCCAGTAAAGCAGTTAAAAACAACCCTTTAAACCCGTAATTAAAGAAACCTTTAAGACTTTAGACAAAATTTTTTTAACCTACTAAGGCAAACAAAAAGAAATTATTACGACTAAAATAAATCAAGTAGGTAAAATCTAAAGTTTTTGGGAGTTTTTTAAGGAATTATCTGGGCGAGAAAATAAAAAAAAGCGGTTTCCCTTTTACGAAAATTTTCCTAATGT
This sequence comes from Stictocephala bisonia, assembly GCA_035578905.1. NCBI lineage: Eukaryota > Metazoa > Arthropoda > Insecta > Hemiptera > Membracidae > Stictocephala > Stictocephala bisonia. Next base: position 40,900 of record JAQJVL010001353.1, read on the forward strand.
CTCACCCATTTAATTTTTATGTACATGCAAAACTGTTGCAAAAGATTTTTTAAACATTTTTTGCCTCTTTGGACAAAATCTGGCAAAAGTATGATGCTACTGGGAACCCAGTTGGCTGACGAGGATTATTGGCAAAATTTCTGGCTAATTTTAATACTGGGCACAGGGGAAAATGGGGTAGTACGATCGTGCCGGCCCGCGGGGGGGTTCTTTCCCGGTCATGACGGCTCTCTATGAAACTCCTCAAGCTGAACTACATTTCTCTGTAAACCCCTGCAACCTAATCAATTGAGTATAAAAAAAAGGGATTTTTCCAAATTGTTTTTAAATTGGCCAAAAAATTTTTCATAAAAAAATTGAGTAATATCAGCAAAAAAATTTCCGCCCCATTTCATTCCCTTAGGTACTGTCTAAAATTTTAAGAAAATATTAAAAAGCAATTGCAAATTTATTCAAAAAATTACAACTTTTTTTTTTAAAAAGTCAATAGGATTTCGTTTGGACAAAAATTTTTGATGCTCTTTTGGGTGTGCAAAGAAAAAAACACTGCCATTTCTAGTAATGAAAAAAAAATTGTTAACCTTTTTGATCTTAAAAAAAGCTTCGACTCCCTGGACAGAAATAAGCTGCTTAAGAAACTTGAGGCTGTGGGAGTTAGGGGCTGTGCCTTATCTTGGTTTCAGTTGTACCTGACTCACAGGCAACAAGTGCAACTATCTGTAACGTCGACAGTGACCCGTTCCATTTTAAATTTCGGTGTTTTCAAGGGGCCCCCCTTGGACCCATTTTATTCTTAATTTAATTTTAAATAACATTTTAAATTTAAATATAAAAACCAATTTTTTTCCTTTTTTGTGAGATACATTAATTATTTACGCGGGGTAAAAACTGGAATGAGTTCGCACGCAGGCATTGTTGGATTTGGAAATTAAAAAAAGTGGCTGATCAAAAAGTACTACGCTAATGTTTCAAAAACAAAATTTTTTGCCAAATTTCATTAATAATAATTTTTTCTTATTCCGGATTTGATTATTTTCCTTTGTGGTAATTATAGAATGGTAATTGTAACGTGGTAAATACAGCGGGTCGATTCTATAAATACTTAGGTTTTGTCTTTGACAGTCAAAAGAAATGGACACAGCGTGTGGCTCCTAAAGTAGGCTCGAAAGTTTATTTTCGCATTTAGAGAATTGTCTGATTTTATTTTTATGGAGGAGATTTAAAATAGCCTATTATGCGTATGTCCTAATCGTTACTTTCTTTTTGACGTAATCGCATGGGGCGGAGCCTACAAAACAATTCTTCAACCCTTTAATATAGTACAAAAATCAATAATAAAATTAGCTTTTAAAAAACCTAAACGCTTTCCCACCATTGAATTGTTCCGTGAAACCCATCTTTTTACTGTCCGACAACTATTCTTAAAAGTTTTAATTATACACATTTACCAACATTTCAACAATATATTTACTCCAACTACTCACACATATAGCACTAGATACTCAAGAAATATTGGAATTAATACAATTAATTTATTTAAACATTACTCTACGACAAATAGTTTTTACATTTCTCAAATTGTATACAGAAATATGTGTCAGAGATACAGAGGAACTGAGCTTTTTCAATTGCCTTCATTATCCTTATTTAAGAACAAACTGTCTCAGTTCCTTATCAGTCTCAGTGAGGAGGAGGTGGAGGCTCTGATTGTGGCCGGGTACACCAGGCCTGTCTGACCTTGACCCCCCCACACACCCTCCCCCCCAGCACACTACCGTCTGAATATCTTCAAACTGGTTAGCAGTTACCGTCTTCCATCATCTGACATTGACGAAAGCAAAATTCAATAGACACTATTTGTTCAAACATTTTTAAGATTATTAAGATAAAATTATGTTTAATACAATTATTAACATACAAACTAATTTTACGCCTGCAAAAACTAAATAAAATCACTTCCATTCTCTGGCCAGATAATGACTCGGAGCCTACGCACAGGTTACCTTTGCCTATGTAGGTTCCTATTTTCCCTGAAGGAACAAATTGATATTAATACGTTATTTTTATATTAAGATGTAATTATATAACTAGTAAATAAAAATATTTAGTTACATTGTTAGATTTAAGTTTCATTCTTTTTATTAATGTTCTTTTACAACAAAATATTGTATTATTTATTATTTTGGGAAAATAAACATTCTGATTCTGATTTTGATATTATATTTTGATACAATATTTCTTTAAAGGAAAAGTTTTTCATGACTATGTTATGTATTATGCATAAAATAGAACCATAAATTAAAAGGATAAGGAATGGTTTGATAAACAAAACAACACAGACACATGCAGCGATAGGAAAACGGGGTAGTTTAAATTAAAGCCAACAGCTTCAAGATTATTCATTAAACGTAAAATATTTGTTAAGTAACGTCAAATTTGAACTTGAACAGAATAAAGTCAAAAATTAAAAAAAGGTTAGTTTGCTCTTTATATCTCAAGGAAACTGCGTATTAACGTATAGGAAGCAAAATACGTTAGAATGTAAAAGACAAATAATATGACTGTGAAAGTCAAAGGAGGAAAATTACGTGTGGAAGTCGAGGAAGGCAAATCACGTGACCAGGTCGAAGGAGAAAATTGTGTAACAAGGATGTAAATTATATGTGGAGATTAAGAGGGACACGTTACGTGTGGAGTCAACGGGGAAAATTATACGTGGGGTCGAAAGAGGAAAATTACGTGTAGGGTAGAGGGGAAAAATATGAGGGAATTCGAGGCAGGTGCACATAACGTAATTAGATCATAGAGACAAAATTAGAAATGGAGATCCAGGAAGGCAAATTACGTATAGGTGTCAAGGGTATGATATTTATACTTAAAGATCAAAAGGTGAAAATTAAATGTGGAGGCCAAGGAAGACAAATTATGAGTAATCATCAGGGAAGGCTAATAACAGTGGACATCGTGGAAGCTACAATGTCAATAAAATAAATATGATCATAAAATATGATATGATCAACAATACAATAGTTTATCTAAATTCATAAAAAACTTACAATGTTATTCTTAAACGAATTTGAGTCCCTTTATATAAAACACATATTATAAAATGTCATGCATATTGACTGAACCATATTCGTTTAATGTTGTATGAAGAAGGTGCAGTTTATGACTGGATTACTGCATGTACGGAATTAAGGCTAGAGAAGTCTTTATTCATGCATATCCAACGAATACACCTTTTAGCAGTTGTTTCCTTAATTTCCTTCAGGATAAGATTAAAAGATGCTGTCCTATGTAATTGTACATAAGAGTGCCTTAGATCTGTTTTATAAAATTGAGTAGAATTGGACGAGTATAACATATTGAACGGTTGTGACATTAAATGTCAATATTTAATGGAAATAACAATTAAAAAAGGTAATGTTTACCGTTTTCAACAATATATTTACATATTTGTGTAAAACTAATAAAGTATGAAAGTTTATCTAATTAATTAATGGAATCAATTTTGAAAGTGTTACATTAGTTTTCTAACAATTATAAAGGTAATATTACTATTCCTAACATGGAAGTTTAATTAAAAAAGTAAATAGTTTTATATTTTAATATTTTAAATATTCTACATACTTTAATCATATCAGTTGTCCAATTTTTAAATTGATATCTATATAAATAAATGATCATTCGAGGGGTTTAAATTTAGAAACAAAATAATTGGTTGCTTTTAACTACCCGCCTTACGTATTTTTATGTTTTGATACTTCACACCTTCAAATAAGTATCTCTTACACTGTTTTGTAGCTAAAACTGTAATACTAGTATAATAGTGCAACAATGAAATATTTAGTAAACGTTCTACTTTTAACCAGCGTACGATTCTCACTAAAGTAATTTTAACTGTATTCTTTATTGCTTATAATTATCGTGTTGAGTAATGTTAGCAGTTTTCCAGTAAGAATCCCATGTCGTCCCAAGGAAGCTTATAACTGTCCACCCAAGACGTGAAGCCCCTGACCCAACATAGACTCAGCACGAGACTCAGCAAAGTTACTACGTGCCAGTTGAGATCAAATAATCTCAATGCAAGTAACATTTAGTTTTGTCACATGTTCATAAAATAATGTAAACATATAGTTGCCTCTATTATGCTTTAAATTATTTTATCTACCTGATCAATAGTAAATAATTATTTTTATAGATATAACGACTTTCAAAAACATAATGAATCTCATATAGACTTATAAAAAATAAACAAACCCCATCATCTTTAATTAATAAAAAGTACATGTAAACATTATTTTAGAGAAAGAACTTATTTATACCTCTTTATAATGTCATTATTGTTTATTTTAATAAACATAACAAAATAAAGTCATAGTGTTAAATAATGTAACAATGTAATAAAAATAAGGTTACCAGTAGTAAATTTAAACTATTTTGAACACATGGTTTACAATAAACATTTATTTAAAAAGCTGTAATGTGATTTTTCACAACACTACCATGAGTTCAGCCGTTTTCGTTATGTGTTTACAACCTGCGAAACATCATATTTTCAACAGCTGTCTATTGTTTACTACCGAAAGTAACATTGTTTACAACCGAAAATTTTCCATAGTAAACAACACCTGTTTTTAAAACATGTTTCTAATTTAATAAACAGTTAATACGTTCAGTGCGGGTGGACCGTATACGGTCCACTGCCGGCCAGGCGCTGGGAGCGCGTGGACCGGGCCCATACCACTCTACACTGTTGTTGCTATGCAGTCAGTGTGAGCTCAGCTTTTGCGCGAGGTAGACCTTACGTCGGCCGCTATACGAATGTGAACCGTTCTATATTTTTGCGTTTTCTGTTTTTATCTATCGTTTTTTCGAGCGGAGTTTTACAATTATTGATGTAATTTAGTGATTTCTTCATGTAAATAAGTTTGTTCTTTATGTAAATAAGTGAGTTTAGTGTAGTATTTAGTGTAATTTTTATTGTTGAAACATGGCTGACAACACTGTTGATGACCTTGACTTGAGTGACGACATTATTACAAGTGAAGATTCCGTCACCGAAAGTGATGATTATGATGAAGTTTTGAACCTTATTTGGTGTAACAACACTGCTGGACTCAAAAAAATTAACTTTTTGAAGGACAATAAGCTATTGGTGGCCATACCTGGTGATGGCTCACCTATTGATTGGTTTTCCAGCATCCCAAGGGGCTGATGGACCGTATCCAGACCACAAATTATGACGTCATAAACAACTTTTTCCCATGCTACAACCAACTTCGTTTTGCTGTTTTTGGGCTGTCTATACCTTATGAAAAGTAAAATTAAATTTTATAGTACTCAGTTTCCCGGGTCGGTTAGAGTGTTTTTACTATAGCACTGAACGTGTTAACATTCCAAAAATGAGTTTTTATTCCGTAGTGTAGTGAAAAGTATCTCGACCATTTGAAGTGCTCGACAAGTCTCGCACTTCAAACATATGGTCTCGAACATGCAAAACCCCACTTTCCACTCTTGTTATGAAAAATACTATTCTTTATTTCAAAATGTTAAGAGCCTCTCATATTCAATAGAAAATAAAATACCTTCTGGTAGTATAATTGTTTGAAATAGAAAAAAAACTTGCATATAATCAAGAAGAAATTATTATTTATCTTGACCAATATTACTGTTATTTAACTTTATATATATGTGTACTATTTTAATGAATAAAACAAAAATTGAGTTTATTATAATAAACACTTATAATACAAGTTTATTGTAATATAAGTTTACATTTATTAATTGAAAACTGATTGGTGATATAAATTAATTAGATCAATAATTTGGATCTTCAGTTTATAACTACAAGTTAGAACTAATATCATCACAATTGCAATAAAATAATGCTCCAAATAGGGGCGTTGATGGGATGTCGAAAACAGAGAAGTTTTCTTCTTAACTTTGTTTTGCAAAAAAAGGTGAACACACTAAAAGTCCTCATGCGTAGGAGGTGAGCTATGAAAAGGGAGCTCATAGAGGGTACCATATTTTTGGGTTTTCACCTGTATATAAAGAACTACCACTTTAACATCCAGAAATATGTTCGAAGTATAAATTAAAGCTCACATCATTTTCTACATAGCTTCTTTCCATTTTTTGTGTCTTCCTAACAATTTTCGAAATATAAGCACCAGAAGTAAATGTTAAAAAAAAAAAAAAATGAATTTGACCAATTTTCATTAAACATTCCTTTCTTTCTACTATGTAAATGCATAGTAATAAAAAATCCTTTCAATAAAAAAAGTAGTGTATTAAATATCGTGTCAGATAATGCACTGTGTGCACAACTCATTATTTTAGGCTTTTTCTGATGTTACGACATACCAACAAAGACAAAATAATTTCACCCCCAACAATTTCCAATGTGAATTCGTCCTCTTCCTCCAAATATACTATCAGAAAAGGTATAAATGGAACTTAAAACCACATAAATGAATAACAGATAATTATATTTTATTCTTTTATTAAATAATATCAACAGTAAAGTAATGGAATAAATCCAGATCTTCATCATCCTCGACTCAAACTACTGATAACTATTCTAACAGCTCCCTTGGGAGTTGTGGCTGACTTAAGAGCAGAACATCAAAGCCATCCTGCATCCACATCTACCACTACTGCAATTAGTGATGCACAAGCAGATTATAAGATTTATAATTTTGTCTGGTACACATTGGGTGTTTAATTTGAATATAAATATAAAGGTTGCTTTTATTCTAAACATAACACAATGTTTCGGGGTGGGAGAGAAGTCATTTTTGGTTTTCCGTTAGATAGTAATTTCATGAAGCAAAAATCCTTGGAGAGCCATTGCAAAGTTTGTGAAACCCATTCATGAGATGATGTGGGATCGAAGAAAACCTAAGCAGCTTGGCGAATGTCTATGTTTTTTAGGTACTGTAAAGTTTATAGAAACTGGCTTTGCTCCACCTGAATGCGGCACATATAGTTCCATGTCCATTAAAGAATGTAGTAAAAAGGACAACTTTGAAACTTAGCTGCTGAAGTTCCTTTCCTTAAATAGGTTGTGGTTGGCACTTTACATTTTGAGTATCACTCTTAAAATTGCTGGGGGAGTTATTTTCTTTGTATTGATACGTCACAAAAATGAATTGTTTGAGTTTAAAAATACTTAAAATGATGAACCAATCACAGTGTATAATTCAAGGGAAAATACGAATTTAAAAAATATTTTTTGTTTACTTTTCGGTGCGTATATCGAAAAAATGTATAAGACATACTGGGAATATTTAATTCAATATTTTTAATAGACTTTAGTAAATGTTTTTATTTAATTATTGGCATGATAAAGTCAATATTTTTTAATATTGTAGACAATTTCATCAGATTAAACTTCCATTACAAATATATTTTCTAGAATTTAAGTTTTTTAATAGAAAGGGAAATTAAAAAAAGGTACTTCTTTGTGCCTCCCTTTCAAAGATCATCTCCTAGGGATGATGACTTTTATTATGGTTTTCTTCTAACTAATCTAAATAAAGTTATTAAGTTAATTATTATTATTTTGATCTTTCCTTCTAGAATAATTTCTTGACTGTACTACAAACTATATGTTGTGTGAACATCATTTACATATGTGCTTAGGTTATTGTTCCTTTTTAACTTCACAAATAAATATGAACTTCCTATATGGAGCAAGAGTACCAATTATAAAAAAAATAATTTTACTATACAAAAAGCTGCCTTAAGAATTATCTTACTCAACATAATAAGAACGTCTATATAAGAGACAATTATGGGAAAATGTTACTAAATACAATCTTATATTAACATTCCCAACAAAGAAACTGCAATATTTGGAAAAAGTACACACATATCAACAAGCAAAAGTATATAAAATACTATACTAGGAGTGAGAATAGATTGAAAAATATAAACTGCATGTAACAAAACATATATTTAAAAAAGATAACCTTCTCTACACCGAAATTATGACATATCATATAATCCCTTGAAATATTAAAATCGATAAATACACGACAAGATTTTGTTATAGCATCTAACCACTAACACGAAATACTTCTCAAGATTTATACCTGCATATAAATATGAAAGGCAGTTAAATATCGTATGCATCCGCATATAAATATGAAAGGCAGTTAAATATCGTATACAACTGCATATAAATACTGTAAGAAAGGCAGTTAAATATCATATACATCCGCATATAAATATGAAAGGCAGTTAAATATCGTATACTTCTGCATATAAATATGAAAGGCAGTTAAATATCGTATACATCTGTATATAAATATGAAAGGCAGTTAAATATCGTATACATCTGTATATATATATATATATATATATATATATATATATATATATATATATATATATATATATATATATATATATGAAAGGCAGTTAAATATCGTATATATCTGTATATAAATATGAAAGGTAGTTAAATATCGTATACAAATACTATTTTAGGTTCAATTAAAAGATAAAGTAAAAGCAATGTGTTCTTAAACTTGAAATCCCAAACGAATGGAAATTGGAAGGGAAAGCTACTGATTTATGGAAAACCCAATGGACATATAAAAAATCTATTTCCTTTGTGTATTACTACAAAATATTAAATATTTTACTTCAGTTGTATTACAACTCTGCTGAATGATTTATGTTCCACTAGGAATAGTGGAAGAGAATATTGCAATTTGATTTGATGCGATATTATTTCAATTTGAATGAGAATTGTCTTTTGTATTTTATTTTTCTCGTTATTTTGATAAATATTAACAACAATATTGTTTCCGTTTATAAATTCATAACTGGTTTTCCAGAATATAAAAAATCTAATTTCTTTTATTCTGCTTTCATATCAGATGCAAATGTTAATAAAAACAACTACAATTTTATTACATTTGTGTTTTTAACAATTACAATGATATGGACTATATATATTTAAAAAATGATATAATCACTTATTACAAAAAATAAGTTTTTATTTTCAAAAGTTTTTAAAATATAAAATCCTAAATCTACAACATCATAACACATTATCTCATATTTAAAAAATTGTCTAAAAGATATGTTAAAATAATTACTACAGTGTTATTCTTTCATATTTTAAAGTATATTTGATACATATTTTATGAAGCCATTTATATTTTACACCTACTTCCTAAGTTGATACTAGATACATTCTAGAAGGAAGTTAGTATCAGTGGCAGTGCGTAAAGTTAACAATAATTCAAAATATTTATTCAAAACGTAGTAATCATATGTTTTCGTTTGTACGGTTTGAAGAATTTTTACATAAAAGATGGTATAAGTCAACAATACAAAACAGGATCTTTAATCTTATCCTGAGGGAAATCAGGAAGATGACGCTTTGACTGTAGAAATGTACAAAAACCAACAATTTTTGAATACTAAATGTACCTAGCATTTCTTTAATAAAATATCTAGCATTTAATTTTCATGTTAAATACAATCTTAGATTCCAATATTTTACTTAACTTGCAAGAGAGAGAGAGGGACACAAAAAGGTTTTAAAATAAGACCCCTGGTACTATCTCTAAAAACCTGTGGTGAAGATTATAATCTTCACTATAAGCAATACATCATAAAATTGCGCTAAGAAAAGTAATTTAATTAAATTCTCTATTTTGACTTTTTAACAAAATTTGCCTCCATCAATCTCTACGCACAGTTTTCATTCGTCGACACCCACACGTAGTCTCCCTCCCATATTCTCCAAATGCCACTTGAATCCTTTGACCAACACATATTCCTTATTAACCTTGATATTTAATTTTCCCTTATCAATATCAAAGTTGTATCATCATTTTTCGACACAAATTGATCATTTACCACACGTGATTCTCCTCCACGTGTAATTAGCCTTTTTCGTCACTCACGTGTATTTTCCTCCCCAACTATCCACTTCTAATTTGCCTCCCTTCATTCTCTATTATGTAACTCAACTGCTTTTACCGTCAATTCGTATTCCTTGACAATCTAGTGTTCAATTGGAAGCAGGTGAACGTCTTGAATCTTAACCTGTTACTAGGTTCTGACGACGTTAAGGTATAATGTGGTGTTTTGGCTTGATCACAGGCATTGTACGTGTCTTCGCCCACTTGGTGAAAGACACACGTCTAAATGCAGATTGTCATCAAGGGACTTACAAGTTCACTTCTACCGTCACATGGTGGGTGGTTGTATACAGGTACACTTTGTGCTAGCTGTGTGGTGCTCCTAGCCCAGCACTTGACTACCCCAAGCCCATCGATCTATCGTAGACGCAGACATCAGTGATGTACGGTGAGCACTCTACCAAAGACCGATTGCACTAAGCAATTTTCTACTTCTGTGCACTTGAAAGGGATAACTCCTTTGACTGTGAGGAAGGAACAGCACATATGTGCGATGTGAATTAGCTGTATATATTATGTTATGTCTCATCAGGTACAGGTAGAGAGTGGTTCGTTTTATGAAAACGAATATAACGAAAAATAGTTATATTCGTTTTATGAAGTGACTGTCTATTAGAAGTAGAAGGAAACTATTTTTTTTCAGTGGTAAGTTTCGTTACAGTGGGAATATTTGCTGTTCATCAGGTCACCGAAAATTAAAAATATTACGCTAAAAAGAATTATATGAAAATAAAATTTTTGTAAAAAATGTTCACTTTGAATTTACTAGTCACTCTAATGTGAGTAATTAAATATGTTACTTTGTGTTGTATGTATATATTTAGTTGTTCTTTTATTTATAAATGTTAGTTATCCTGTTTTCCAGTAAGTATCCTCCGTCCTCCCTAGGGAGCTCATAACTGTCAACCCAAGACGTGAAGCCCCAGCACTCCAGCTCAGTTTCTGTCTCCTGAGACCCAACTTGGACACAGCACGAGACTCAGCAAAGTTACTACGCAATAGTTCAGATCATATAATCTCAATTCATGTAATTTATAGTTTAACTATATTTAATTCGAAAAATGTTAAATAATCATGTCAATATGGTAATTTAAACTATTAAAAAAAGTTTTACACTAAATACTTATTTTTGTATTTGTTTATTAGCTACCAAAAATCATATTTTCTCATGTTTTCATAGTACAGTTCTTCAACTCTCATTAATATATAAAATATGTAATGTGTTTTACAAGAAAACGGGGTTTATTTATAACCTAATAAGAACTATTAATATGATGTATTTCAATAAACGCAAAATATCTTTCATCAAAAGAATGGGTCACAAAATATAATTTCAATAATAAATCATAATTAAAACTTTTGACCAAACATTAAGAATTATAAACGTCTTACTTTTGTTGTAACTGTATTTGTTTCCCTGTATAAGAACATTGATTAGTCATTAAAAGAATAAAAAAATTGTATTACTGAAAACATAAACATCATAATTAATTTTATGTAATCAAACTTTAAAATGATCTAATAGAAAAATATAAAACATATTTTGGACTCATTAACCAAACAAATAAAACACTTATTTTATTTAAATCTAGTAACAAAATAATGACTGAGCTGGTTTTTGAACATTATACTTCAGAGTTACCAACTGTGATTCAAATTATGTCAAACTAAACTAAACATTTGCCTCTGGCTTCTGCAAAGTCATATAGACTTTACATTATGAGCTCGAACTCAACAACACTGCTTTTCTTTCATACTTTTTGAGTGTAATAATTATTAAACTTACTAATTACTAACCAGACACCTAACACTATCAGGTGAATCCCCATTGTTAATGTTGAATGTTAATTGTTAATGTCATTTACTTAGCAACAATTTTGTTTTATTAATAGTGATATATTTGAAATATTAAAAAAATGTAGTGTTTAAGCTTCACTTCACTTAACTTAGCGTAGTGTTAAATGTTAAAATAATATATTTTTTAAATATATATTATTTTTTTAATAATATATATTTAAAAAGTCTGGTTGAAAGCTGGTTTTGATATAACCCTACAGCACCAGAAGACCTACGAGTATTTAATTTAATATGGAAAAACTATTTATATTATAATTACCTCGGCCAATAAAAAGGCTTACAATCAGGAATGTTTTATGCATTAACATAAATGTATTTAAACGATGAGCTTCATTCATCATAAACCGAACAAAATCAACGAGCCACAAACCATTAAGGGTCTATGGTCTATTTTGCCACAAACAGTTGAGCAATAAGCTACATCTATCAAACCCGGCAAATGCATTGAGTCGGACCAGATTAAGTGGTTGATGGCTTAATACCTTGGCCGTCTGGTGATGAATTGCCGATATATTATCTCGTAGGAGGTGACCATCTCATACTATAAGTGGACAGTTTATTGGATATGATGACATCATCCTTAAAGATTTGTTATATTTAAACAAATTGAATTTGTTTTAAATGATACAGAAAAATCATAAAGTAATATATTTCACTGAGTCATTTATGCCTATGGAGTAGAGAATTGTTAGAAAATGCTTAAATTCACTATCAGGCTCCAATAGTTATATAGGTACTGAAAGTGTTGAATGTTAGAATACTATAAATGAAATCTGTATTAAACAATTATAACAATGTGTTTAGGTATCCTGTTAAAATTTATTGTTGAACAAATTAAAAAAAAATTATTTCACGAGTTTTTTTTATGTAAAAACAATTGAACAGCGAACAACACTAAAAAAATTTAAACATATTCATGGATACCTTTATCCTATTTTCAAGCCCAAACCACTATTTTATTAGAGATAAATATTTGGTTAAACGTTTTCATATTTACGGTCTGCATTCCTGTTCTAAGGTATAAAGTTGCTCTGTATCACCACTTTTGCTGAAACACTCTTCAGCCGAAGAGCCGAATTAAATGCAAAAGAGGCAACAACACAAAGAGACAAAGACTCACAATTGAATTTGGTGAACCACTTAATTTTGTTTTCATAGTTTATGAACCGAAAAGTGTTTTCTCTGAAGTAAATCTTTAATAACTTTTTGAAAATCCATGATTAGTTTCAAGAGACTCTTTATGAAATACTCCATTGTGTGCCAATCAATCTTTGACTTTCCTAATTGACTTTTATCTTTTACTTTAGTCTTGTTTTTGCTGGATTTTATGAGAAAAGTTTGTTAAGTTTGAATAAATATCAACAATAATTTTTAAAGAAATTCATAAGCCTTTGCATATATTCGACATTAAAATGTATCGTTATGCAAAATTATTTTAAAATTTAACATAATCACAAATCAATATGAAATATTTATCAGTGAATTAAACCAATGAATAATAAGTACTTTTTAATACTTAAATATTATTTAGACATACATTTAATGCCTTAAACAATTATGTGTTATGTATATAACAAATAATTCCACAAAATCTTTAATCGTTCCCCAGAAGTACAATTCCTTGAGATATGTTTCCTGCCTATGGTGTTTATGTTCATATCAACTGTTATGTTCTATTAAAATTAATTATTGCCTTATGATAATAATATATATTATGAAGTAAAATACCAACATACACAACTATACAATGGCTGAATGAATTGACGTGTTTTAGTAAATTATAACATATCAAACTTTTTTCAAATATTGGTTATATCTACAGTTTTGAGCATTTCTTATTATTTGCTTGTTTCATTAAACTGTCGATAACGTTACATCTGTTTACGTTTCTCATCTATTCATTTTCCCCCTTCAATACAAGTAACTAACCAGTGACAAGTGTCACCACTTACCACGGACACAGTCTTCCCATCCAATTTCCGATAATTTCTACCCACAAACATCATTCAGTAAGAGAACTCGTCAAACAGGCTTACCTAATTTAGATTTATCTTTTGGTTTGTTGTCCCTAGACGAAATGTATTTCGTATATAATTATAATATAATTTCATAATAATAAAAACAGTACTGTCTTAAAACTGTTAAAAATAAAGGAAAGAAATAAGTGTAACGAATTACTTTAGACTTGTAGAGGTTTTAGCGAAAACCATGTAGAAAAATTTAGATCTTAATTTATAAAGGGTCGAACGCAGTATTCTTTGGAAAGAGTTCTCTTTGAAAATGTTAGAAAAGTTCAGATTAGGCATGGGAAATTTCCTCCTTGCTGAAGTAATTCATAACATCCAAGACCATTCTGGTTGTGAACTAACGACTATAACAACTTCGGATATCAGTTGCTAGGATATATAATTTGTCCAGACTCCATGTTTAGGTGTGAGGTGTAGAACTGTTACTCAATATGTTACTTTTTTATTTTTTTATTTTTTGCTTGTTTATGTTGTTCATATTTGCAAATCTATATTCACATATTGGATTGTAGGAACAACGACTATATACATTATCATTCCTTTTGATTAGATTATCATCCTATTAATGGGACTCCAAAGACTTGACCGGAGGGTTCCGAAGCTATCGCAAGATAACGTCGTCAAACAATATAGAGCGTGGCTCTTCCTTGGATGGGTGACAATCTGTGCGATCCCGTCCTTGCAAGCAGCCCTTCTGCCCACTCACTGGTGGGGGTTTGAAAGTCACCATTTGCCCCAGGTTAAGGACTAGAGAGCTTCTTAGCTAGGACTTCGCCTGGTAAAATAAGACATACTATAACATAACTTTTTAAAGATATGTATATTTCACTGATTAATCACATTCGCACTCACGAAATTCTAATTTCGTAAAGTTTGTTGATAAACAGTTGACTTTGGTAAGTTCGTCAAAGTAATAAGACGAAAGCAACGTGGTTTCAATATGTAATTCAATATATAATATATAAAGATATGAGGTAGGCCAATGCAAACTTGCATAGTATCAATGTGACAAGTAATACACATATATCATATAGAGAAACAAGGGCTGCTCAATTTAATCTTCTGGATGTACCTAATCATTTTAAAGAAATTTCAAGGCACCAGTTTTCTTATCTTGGCCCAACTCTTTACAATAAATTGATTAGAAAGTTAGGAAATAGTATACTTGTTGAAAGGAAGCCAAAGTTCAAAATGAAATGTTCAGAATTTATATTAAGTGTCCTTTGAACATAATTCAAATATTGGTACTCTCTTTATACCCTATATCGATTTATTTAATAATTATATATATATATATATATATATATATATATATATATATTGTCTCTATATCTATTTATTTATATATATTGTATAATTTGATACAGATTTATGAAATTTGTCTCATCTTTGTTGGAGTTTCGGATATTATATTTGATAAATGTACATGTTAAAGTTGACTAGATTGTTGAGTAGTATTTTAAAGTATTTTAATATTTTTAACTGTATATTATTGTGTAAATTGGATATTTACCGGTTAGTTTGTTTATTGGATTTTTCTTTTTTCCCTTTGCTGCTTATAGTTAAATGTTTTTTTTCTTGTTGCATGTATCTTTATTGTAAGGTTAGTTTTAGTATTTTGCACTGCTAGTAAATTGTTGTACGATATGGTGAGTTACTTGTGAATGAAATGTATATAACTGTAATAGACTGCCAAAGAAGTTTAAAACTATTTATATATGAGCCAACTACAATCCCGCACGCACATATTAGGTGCATGGGATTGTTGTGTTAGAAGCATGTACTTATTGATACTTATCCATTTGCATAACATCTATGCAATTATTCAATTATTTTTTATCATTAAATTGAATTGAATTTATCTTTATTCAATTATTTCTTGTAAATTATTGAATAAAGATTTTTGAACTTGAAATACAAGTAAAATGTTATTGCCACCTGAGTTCCTAGTTTGTTTACTTCCTAAAATGCTGTTATAAAAGCCTCAATACAGGGTTGGTTGAAAATGTGACACACCCTGATTACTTGTTAGTGTGTTGATGTAGAACCACAAAACTCATAACATGTTTATAAGATAAAAAAATGTTTTTTCAAGCAGAGGTCGTTGGTGGTCCACAAAGACAAAATATAATATTTTGGGGAAGCTTTAAATGTTTATACTAACCCCCCATAAAATGATTTTTAACATATAAACTCTCTTTGGTTAGAGAAAATTAACAACCTAAGTTAGAGGTTTCTATCCCCAATTATGGATAGGGCAATAGAAAACTCTGAAAATACTTTGGATATGTTTTAAGTATTGTTACTAAACAAAATTTGGAGATACCAAATTTTTACATGTTAGTAAAAATAACAAAAACCTTTTCTGGTTATTTATAGGTCACCACTCACGATAGTGTTCAGATAGATGCTTCTATGTATGCCATTCATTTGATTTTGCCAAGATATTTAACAAAAGGAGTGACATGTTGCGGATTTGCTTTTAAATATTTTTCTGCCTCTTAAACATTCAATTTTGATTTTTGTATGCCCAACTGGAAACGGTATGTTTGTAAAAGATGATTATGTTTTTAATTTGATAGTTTTTATATTTAAATAGTACTGTTCAATACAAATAATATTTTACGTTTTTTATTTTATATTGGCAAAAACATTTTAAATAAACAATTAAAATATACCTTCTGTCATAGTGGCATTTTATATGTTAACTAAAATATTATACCATAAATACGTATGCATCTTTATAATAACTTCTAACAAGGAATAACTCTGTCCAAAATAATTCAGAACAGACTGCAAGAATACTCACAGGAGACTATAGGTGAACACCAGACTGGTTTTAGAAAACAAAGGTCCACTACTGATCAAATACTCACCATAAATAAAATTTTGTCAAAATACTGGAAATGCAATAGAAATGCCCACTTACTCTTTATTGATTTTAAGAAGCCATATCATGGTATCAACAAAGACCAAATGTGGACAAACCTCAGGAAAATGGGAGTCCTAGACAAACTAGTCAAGCTAGCACAAATATGTACAGATGGTTCAAAGTGCAAAGTACAAATAAACAATGGATATTTAACCAAATTTGAGGTAGTTACCGGAGTATGATACGCAGGTGGGCTAATTTAACATTAGAAAGTGCTATTAAAAGGGTAAAATAACTACAACCTAATATAGAAGTTCGAATAAAGTTCTTTAGTTTGCACTGGATCATTATGGATTTTCATAAGAATACATTTACCTTAGATAGTAACAATAATTACACTCACTATTTAGTTTATATGTATATATATATATATATATACATATATAGTAAATACCCTCATTCACCTCTATATTCACCCATATGTCAAAGATCAGCGTCTTAATAATGAATGATGAATCAACTACTCCTAACATTGGTTCGCAATATATATTCATCCAAAACTTACCAATCAGCGTCAGAGTTAAACTAACTACATTAATTTTGCTGATCTCCATTCTAAACAGTTTTACGCTATTTTCTGTGATTTGTAGATACGTCAAACCTTTGTGGACTGAGTATGGTTGTCACACTGTACCAGTCCACAGTAGTCAATTCTGTCACTCCCCGTTCAATATGGCAACGCCACATGCATATAGAGTGCTTTTGCTGATGATGTGACATTATTGGCTGATGATACAAATAAGTTGAAAATCCTTGCAGAGACTCTCATAAAGGAAGCAAAAGTAGTAGGTTTAGAAATTAGTGAAGGAAAGATAAAACTAATGGAGGACACTTGGAAGGTTTTGATTTTGATAACTCTTTAAAGGTTAGAAATTACACATTTGAAAGGGTTACAGTGTTTACTTAGGAGTGACCATGGAAGAAGAACATAGAGAGGAAATAGAGAAATGCCAGATTATTACTTGGGAGTAACGGTTATTGGGCCATTAAATCCCTGCTGCAAGCTGCTGTCAAGTAAAACAAAATCGAAACTGTGTAAGACTCTTATACTACCGGTAGTACTCTACGGAAGCCTGGCCATTAACAACGAGTCAAAAGAAGAACATAATTGTCTTTGAGAATAAAATAATAAGAACCATCTACGGTCCCATTAATAAATATGGTGTGTGGAGAATCAGGACATACAAAGACCCGGATATAATACTCCGATTAAAAAATAAGAGGTTGAGATAGTCTGGTCATGTAAAGAGAAGAGATGGAGACTCAGTGCTGAGAATGGTGTCAGAGAGGCTACCTCGAGGAAGGCGAACACTGGGACTACCTCAGTTAAGATGGCAGGACCAAGTGAGAAGGGATAAAGACAAATAATTGAGAGCAGAGATGGAATGGCTGGTAGATAAAGAACGATGGCGACACGTTGTTGGTGAGGCCAAAAACCTACTGAGGTTTGAGTGGCCACATAGGTAAGGCAAGGTAAATACGTATATTATTCCACTGTATAAAGATAAGTATGTATCATTAACACTATAATTAAATATCACACAATATTAGGTGGATAAAATGTGTTTATACTGTCAGATGAGATATTGGATTTGCATAAAAATAATATTATATTTCGATTGGGGTGATAATTGAAGGAATAGTTTTGGATTTAGATAACCGTGATGCTGCCTGAATATTAAGTTATGATTAACAATGTATTGCGTACATAATTAGAGGAAACTGTAATGAAAACTATAATTTTTCAAAAATAATTTAAATAAAATACTGAAAATATTCAATTCAATTCAAATAGTAAACCAACCTCATAACACTTCTGATATAAACTTATAACAAAACATCCAAATACATAACACAAGTTGTTATTCACATATTTAAATAAAACTTATTTTAAAGTATGCTTTTAGTTTGTAAATATTATAAAATATATTAAACAAACATTAATTGTAAACAAGAAAGGTATTGTTTGCATTTATTTCAATTTATGCATTTTTTAACTAAAAGTTACTATGTTAAAATTCTCATCCATGAATAACACTTAATTTATTTAACACTTAATAATTTAACAATATTTAATACTTATTAAATAACACATAATTACTGTAATTATGTACTGAAGGAAAAGCTGGCCACGTCATTCTCTAGTAAGTAACCATGAATAGTAATTAACCAAAAAGATACTCTTCTCTCTCATGTATATTCTCACATGTATACTCTCACATGTATACTCTCTCATGTATACTCTCACATGTATACTCTCTCATGTATACTCTCTCATGTATACTCTCACATGTATACTCTCTCATGTATACTCTCACATGTATACTCTCTCATGTATACTCTCTCATGTATACTCTCACATGTATACTCTCTCATGTATACTCTCTCATGTATACTCTCACATGTATACTCTCACATGTATACTCTCTCATGTATACTCTCACATGTATACTCTCTCATGTATACTCTCACATGTATACTCTCTCATGTATACTCTCACATGTATACTCTCTCATGTATACTGTCTCATGTATACTCTCTCATGTATTTATACTCTCTCATGTATACTGTCTCATGTATACTCTCTCATGTATACTCTCTCATGTATACTCTCACATGTATACTCTCTCATGTATACTCTCACATGTATATTCTCACTTGTATACTCTCATGTATACTCTCTCATGTATACTCTCTCATGTATACTCTCATGTATACTCTCACATGTATACTCTCACTTGTATACTCTCTCATGTATACTCTCTCATGTATACTCTCTCATGTATACTCTCTCATATATACTCTCACATGTATACTCTCTCATGTATACTCTCACATGTATACTCTCTCATGTATACTCTCTCATGTATACTCTCACATGTATACTCTCTCATGTATACTCTCTCATGTATACTCTCTCATGTATACTCTCACATGTATACTCTCTCATGTATACTCTCACATGTATACTCTCTCATGTATACTCTCTCATGTATACTCTCACATGTATACTCTCTCATGTATACTCTCTCATGTATACTCTCACATGTATACTCTCTCATGTATACTCTCTCATGTATACTCTCACATGTATACTCTCTCATGTATACTATCACATGTATACTCTCTCATGTATACTCTCACATGTGTACTCTCTCATGTATACTCTCTCATGTATACTCTCTCATGTATACTCTCACATGTATGCTCTCTCATGTATACTCTCTCATGTATACTCTCTCATGTATACTCTCACATGTATACTCTCTCATGTATACTCTCTCATGTATACTCTCACATGTATACTCTCTCATGTATACTCTCTCATGTATACTCTCACATGTATACTCTCTCATGTATACTCTCTCATGTATACTCTCACATGTATACTCTCTCATGTATACTCTCACATGTATACTCTCACTTGTATACTCTCATGTATACTCTCTCATGTATACTCTCTCATGTATACTCTCACATGTATACTCTCACTTGTATACTCTCTCATGTATACTCTCTCATGTATACTCTCTCATGTATACTCTCTCATTTAAACTCTCACATGTATACTCTCTCATGTATACTCTCTCATGCATACTCTCACATGTATACTCTCTCATGTATACTCTCTCATGTATACTATCACATGTATACTCTCTCATGTATACTCTCTCATGTATACTCTCACATGTATACTCTCTCATGTATACTCTCTCATGTATACTCTCACATGTATACTCTCACATGTATACTCTCTCATGTATACTCTCTCATGTATACTCTCTCATGTATACTCTCACATGTATACTCTCTCATGTATACTCTCTCATGTATACTCTCTCATGTATACTCTCACATGTATACTCTCACTTGTATACTCTCTCATGTATACTCTCTCATGTATACTCTCACATGTATACTCTCACTTGTATACTCTCTCATGTATACTCTCTCATGTATACTCTCACTTGTATACTCTCTCATGTATACTCTCTCATGTATACTCTCACATGTATACTCTCTCATGTATACTCTATATAGGCTAGAATGCCACGATTTAAAGCAGACTCCAATAAAATGAGATCTCTTTAGAAACTTGTATGACCTTAGTAAGTCTATATGCGCAATGGAATCATCTTTTTTCATTCGATATACATCAGTGAAATTTTTACTTTGTTTACATACGTTGTTAAGGGATAACGACCCACCAAATCTCCCAAGCAAATTTCTAGTAGATCTCCTGGGATTTGAACTCGTGACTACCTTCAAATCTGCTAAACTCGTGGTTAGCAGATGCATATAAAGCAGACGTGCTAACCAATAGACTAGCAAGAGGCCCTACTCTCAGACCAGCCAAAATAAGAGATATTTATCTATAAACAATCAATAAAGATAAAAGTAAAATTTGTATTAGTTGCTTTACATTTTTTATGTACATTTATTAGCTTTCATAAAAGGTTTGTTTTTGTTATTTATTGTTTACAATATTAATCATTATGTTATTGTTATTATTAATTAGGTTTGAATGCTAAATAATGATTTAATTTAAACGTTTTAAGCTTGACTCGTTATTGTTAATGAAACCTACCAATGTTTACAAGTGTGATGACACGCTGCCAGCATGCGGTTTATCGGCAATCTACTTTCCATTAACATTTTTAAATAGAAAGTAGTTCTCTGTCTCACTTCCACCAGCTAGTGCATATCTCTCAACAGATCACAATAAAAGCGGCCTAAACATCTAAACATATTAAATGTTCATTCAAATACTATCCTTTATGTAAAATTTAAAAACGTTCATTGAGATAGAACATTTATCTCATACCTATTACTAATAATTGAAGTAATTTTCTCATGCATCCATCTGTTCCAAAAAATTTCTCCATACATTTGTTACATGCAGAACGAAGACAATATTAATGTATACTGCCATATTTCTATATAATTGGAAGCCTTTAAAGCCAAATTTTAGAGTTAAAGTGCATGCCAAAATTGTCAAAATAACAAATTCATAAAATTAAGCTATTATGAAGATAAAGTCTATATAATTTAAATTTAACAGAGCTTATTATAAGAGCTATAGTATTGAAAACATGACTATTATTAAAAAATGTTTTTTCCCTACTTTTTATATAATCTAATGATCCCTCCACATAAAAAACTTAAATAAATTTATCGGAAACAATTATAGCTGACCAATTATTCATAAAGTAATTACTGCAATTTTGAGTCACACTAATACGAAGAATTGTTAGTATTGTTAAAATTTTAAGGACTAGTATATATGTGTGTAGTAATAACTCATGAAAAAAAAAAAATAAATCAGAGCCACAATATTGGCCATAAAATCCTGTCCCTTGAACATTGTCAGTAGGAACTGTCAGCGCCAGAGTGTTGCCTTATAAATATGTACAACAAATAAATAAAACTGTGGGCTATCTGTTTTACATGTATTTACTATATTACGTTTTAAAATAAATTATTATATCCAAAATAAAATATACTATAGTCATTTGTCTTTTATAATTTTGTTGAAAAATGATAGCATTATTTACAATGGTTTGATAAAAGTCATAAGTCATTTCTGATTAAACACACTGTAGTGCTTTGACACTTAATTCCTCTTCATTATGACAGTAAACATTTGATAGGATCCAATGAAATTTACATAGTTAATTACACTAACAGTTTCCATTATCACTTCATTAATGCTTTTAAATTTCAAGGATATTTTATACCAGTAAATATTTTACTACGGATTGCTTAATAAGTCAATATTCATGTTCATATTTGTCATATAATGTACAGATGAGTTACACACTGATAATTAAGTAAATTATTTATCAAATCGTGTCTTTTACTGTTCAGTTTAAGTGTTTTAAGTGGTAAAATCCAGAAAAGATGATGCAAAATTCTGAAACTGAGGTTAGAATATTTTTATCTAATATCAAAAGTTTCAATCAATATTACTAGAACATTACAATTTGAATTGGTAACTCTCTTCTATTACTTAGTCAACCTGAAATCCTTTCACACTTGATGACACATTTTTGGGATGTTAAATAACAATATTTTAGTAAAAATTAGTTGTCACAATTATAGATTTAGTTTAATTAGTGGTACTTTAGTATTCACCGAGGCCGACCATTTACAGTACATTGCGCCGCGGCAGTGACGGCTAGGCTATTATATTGTAGCTGTACCCGCCTGCTTCGCCAGCTATAATATTGAGTTTGATTTATATCCAATTTAGAACATCTGATGTTACGTATAATTTACTACTGTGCTCAATTAATTATTTTAAAAGTTTAGCCTACAACAATTTACTCCAATTTGTCATTAATTAACAGCTTTTAATCAAATAAATCAATTAGTATAGCTGCCATAAGAATACCATGGGACTTTTGGAGGTGACAGGTCGGAATTCTAAGGTCGGAGAGCAAATAATTTCTCAGTGAGCCTAAAGGGGCCAAAATTGACCTATGTACAAAATTTCAAGTTTATTGGACTTATAGTTTTGGAGAAATAGTGATGAGTGGTAAATGGCTTTTATACATATTAAATTTTGTATAATATTAAATTTAAGATTTTCCGATTGTATCATTGAAACATCGTGTTTTCAGCCAAGTTTAGCCTTGTCCTTTGACTTGGCTATACATGTGTTCAGACTAAATAGTATATTTTCCCATTAAATACAGTATGTTCTTCTAGATAACAAAGTTTCACAGTCTAGACAAATCTGTAAGTCTACTCTTAGAGGCCGTAAATTAACCAATTTTAATTACATGCACAAATTGAAAATCTAGCTCTACCTAAGGATGAAGAAGATGAGATAAAGCAAAACGTCATCAGGCCAAAGCTGTAGATTGTCTCAAATCAGGAACAGAAAATGGTGTTCTTTTTTCTGTATAACCGTTCATTTAGCCGCTAAATTCCAATTAGAGAAACACCGATTTTGGCATTTAAAAATTTTGGCACTAAAAAGGCTGCCATCTTCGATTTGCTGAAAAATTTTTCAAAATCCCTTCTTATTGCACATCTACAACACAAGACCCTTGACTCTACAAAACTTCAGCCTCGTAGGCTTAGTAGTTTTTTAGTTACAGCGATGAGTGAGTCAGTGGTATTTGTTTTGTATAGGTATACAAGAGATATACTTTTGATCGGTTGACTGAAAATGACTTGCGATTGTCAAAATACTTCAATAAAAGTTCATTATGTGATATGTCAGTAATAGTACGCGGACTTTGAACATTCTTATTGCTTTGCAAAATGAACTTACTTAATTATAATTATTTTCTTTCTAAGTGAGGACTACCATATCACCATATACAAATATGAAAAGAAGTGAAAGTTGACTAAGTAATAGTAGAGTTTTACCAAATTCCTTTTTTTGTTTGTTTATTTTTATATGAAATCATCACAATATGTGTTCAAAGAGTGAATGTTTATTACATCATACCTTGATTGCAGTTGGAAGATTTTACTTCTTATACGTCATTAGATGTTTGGCATTATAGGACTATGATTATTTTGTAAACTGAAGAGCATCCATATCTCTCAGAGGATCCTGACGAGTTTTTTCGTTGCTCTACCTTGTATGTTATTAATAAAATTTCGTTTCTGAGGTTTTCCAAGTTTTCTTGGTTTTCAAACATATAATATATATTTTGGGCAATCAGTGCTTATTTATAAGCTTTAACCTTATTCTGAAAAATGCAAAATAAACCTTCTAATGCTAACTATAGCAACACACATGAAAACGACACTCTTGGAAATACCACAATAACAGTGTTTGAAAAGGTAAACCCGCACAGAAATAAAATTAATTGAGAAGGAATATCCGCAGATAAATAATAAAAACCGGAAACATTTTGTTGATGCGGGTTGTCCTGCCATCACATCAGCTGTGATGGATATTTTTTTCTGTTACAAGTCGATATCTTGGGACGTCTAGGAGCCTCTAAGGCAGGACTCAGAATTTTCTCAGAGTTGAAACCGGTGCCAATCGATTTCTTGTGGTCGAAAACCACCCCAAAAATGAAAATCCTTGGAATAAAAAAAATTCTTCTTGTTTTAGATAAGAAGATTACCTGTCATCAGCTATAGTCATGTAATGAACATTACAATGTAATAATGAGTAGATAGTTTCATATTTCCTTGAACGTTTTCATTTTATGATACCTTTAAATTATATTTAAAAAGTATTTCTTTAGCTTTTATCCGTGTATAATGTACCAGAGTGATTACATAGATTGTTTACCATCCACAGTTGCATTGTTTAATTCAAAATTGAATACTATAATATTTTAATTCAGAATTAGCAATGCTTTATTACATTTTATCTTTTGCTGTCCATTTCGAATACAAGTATTTTCAGTATGTTCTCAAACTACTGTACTTTTCTATTAATAAGATACTAAAACCAAATACATAGAGCTTTTTACTATGTCAAGTGATTGATAAAATATAACAGTTTTAGCTCGCTATGAAATTGAAAACAAAAGGTTTAGGATTTACATTAATTTTTATAAATTTAAATAAAAGAAAGCCAAATTAAAACATAAATTGTAATATTTTGTTACTCTGATCCAGGAGTGTTATATATAATATCCTGCCCATGTAGGTATGTCAAAAGGATTGTTTATGATTAAAAACGAACTTAAGTAGATTTTAATTAATTACAATTTGTAATCGTCATAATCTTAATGCAGTAATTAGGTGTCACCAAATTACGAACAAACTCAGAGCGCTTGAAGTTAATAAATTACATTTTTTAGTGTCTGCACTTAATTTGGCGTAGGAATTTGTTGTTTAACGTAAAAAACTGTTTACATTATACTGTTTTACACATTTTTTCTTACTTTGTTTTCATAATCACTCACAAAATTAACTCACCTCGAATGATATATAGGATAGGATAAAAATGTAATTTAGTATCACTATTATTTTTTACAAAATGACTAAACTGTTAGTATTGTTACCTACGTATTTCTTAACATATGCTAAAATACAGTATTGATATTACCCATTGTGATAGATTAGAAGAAATATGCAAACATCACATGAGGGGACATGTAATCATTCCATCGGTAAATGGGTTGGAACGACAAACTC
The DNA here is from genome assembly GCA_035578905.1 of Stictocephala bisonia. Classification (NCBI taxonomy): domain Eukaryota; kingdom Metazoa; phylum Arthropoda; class Insecta; order Hemiptera; family Membracidae; genus Stictocephala; species Stictocephala bisonia. Next base: position 66,783 of record JAQJVL010001353.1, read on the forward strand.
AGAGTAAACGTGCGTGCGTAAATCACAGTGATGATGTATTATACTTTGTATAACTGATTACAACTGGCTGGCCTGTTAACTATCAATCAGGAACGGGCGTTTAAATGGGTTGGAACGACAATCTCAGAGTAAACGTGCGTGCGTAAATCACAGTGATGATGGATTATACTTTGTATAACTGATTACAACTGGCTGGCCTGTTAACTATCAATCTGGAACGGGTGTTTAAATGGGTTGGAACGACAATCTCAGAGTAAACGTGCGTGCGTAAATCACAGTGATGATGGATTATACTTTGTATAACTGATTACAACTGGCTGGCCTGTTAACTATCAATCTGGAACGGGTGTTTAAATGAAACTGAAAAAACATTTTACATTTCCAGTTTATAAGAACATAAAAACACTTGAATCTTGTTCTAATCAGTGTTATTTGTCAATCAGTGAGTTTTAAGATTAACGTTAAATATCCATCACCGGGTTGAATAGTCGGTATAGCTATCTATAGGTCAGTAATGTAGGTAAGTTAGCAAGACAACATGTTATTTTTTGTTTATAATTGAAAATTACTATATCAAATTAGATTATTTAAATTACATAATCTACGGAATACTTTACGGTTTTATTGACCCACCCGCCCACCCATACACGTACGGTGGTATTGACCCACCCACCCACTCATACGTGTACGGTGGTATTGACCCACCCACCCACTCATACGTGTACTGTGGTATTGACCTGCCCGCCCACCCATACACGGACTGTGGTATATATATAGACTACGAATAAATTATAGTCTAAGTTAATAAATGTATCTAAAAGTATAAATATATTACTATTTATAATTTTAGTTATAATAATCTTATCTGCCTAATAAAAGAAAAAATCGCACTTGATGTGCAAAAATGCTAGTACCAAAAGAATCAATGACTATTTTAAATCTCAAACTTCCTTTACTTGACTATAAAGTGTATTGCTTATTTTTCTGGACTACTGCAAAGAGTACACATATATTTACACGACATTAATAATGAGAAGATAAAAATAAATAAAAGCCAACAAAATATAAACAGTTTTTAATATATAAAATAAATAGTAATTCAACGGACACTTGTACATAAAGCCCTAATATAATAAATAATTTACGCTAATACATATATAAAATTACAAATTAATTATTCCTTAATAAATAGGTTCACCATGGATTCCGAAATTTAAATAAACTTATAATACGTCAGTTAAGGCTTACCTATTAAATTACTGAAAATAAACAAGCCAAGAACTACAAGACATGTAACTGTATAGATTATTTAATGTATGGCTAGAATTTTATTATTTAGTTTTAGTATAGTTTATGTATTATATAAACTACCAGTTGATAACTGATACAACAATTAGGATAGTTGTTAATTTGTCATCATAAGTGTACGTTTGTAAAACACACTCACTTAATTTGGACTGTCTATGTAATTTAATGATAAATAACGTCCAAACAAATTCCTATAACATTTAGTTAAATATAAAAATGCCGGGTTTAGTTAGTCTACTGTAAACAACTATATACGTTATTGAAATTAAAAATTTATTCATGAACACAATATTTATATGTTTCAAAGAAATTCATTTTGCAAATGAAATTTAAATACACGTACATTCTCGACCAAGGAGTTGTATTTCCCTTCAGCCACTGTAACCACCTCCTTAACGTAACAAAAAAGTTTTTCCGCCATGTAATAAAGAATTGAACAGTTACCTGTGCCAGTAGGAGCATATTCGAAATAAAATGAAAAATTTAAATACTACAATATATTATTCTAAAACTAAAACTAAAAAATATATTATACTCAAATAAAAAAAAAAAAAACAAAAACAAAACTACAAGCGTTCTATGCCACCTAACAATAATGTTATATTCAAATATAATTTTTATGATAACTTTTATTTATTATTTCAGAATAAAAACAAATGATAAATACAAAGATATTATTCTCTTTGGAAGGTGGAGCTGTATTGGATTTATTGCATATAATTGTGAAAAATAACACAATTTTAACCCAATATTTAAAACTTTGTTGGTGAGGCCTTTTGATAACAAGGCTATCATCGTTATGCACATTACGATTAATATTAAATACAACAAGTAAATAAATATAATATAAGCTTGTATAAACATATGTTTTTAAATGTTTAACTTTCGTGGCTAAATATATGTATTTTTCTATTTGTTTTTCTAAAATTATGATCTATACCTTCCAAAATAATACTGGGGCAAAGATTGGAAGAACAAAATGAACAAACGTTTCCTTAGGAAATTGAATTCCTTCTTTTTTTGGAATAATTGTAAAGCCATCTGAAGTTAATCTTGGAATAGTGAAAGGAAAAGTAAATAAAACCAACAACATTTAATAACTTAACAAAGAAAATAACTCCTCCAAGCTTAGATTTAAAGATTTAAAAAAAATTAATTTACCAATACCATTATTAATCTTAAAAAAAAAAAAAATCCTAATATTATCGATGTTTCTAATCTTAACCTTTGACATATTTATATGGTGGACTATGTTTGTTTTTGGACAGTTGCCAACCTTACAAAATCATGAAACTTCCTTATTTTAATGATCCTTATTGTTTTGTTAATTACTGTGCATTATTATTTGAAAGGCCATTTAACATTTTAGTTACCTAATTTCCGAAATGATTATTGGTTGATTAATGTATATAATTAAAATTTAGAATATTTTTGACTATCCACATATATTTAAATAGTTTTAATTAATATATCAGAACACAAAATTCAAAAACTACATAAACACTTTGTAATATCTGATATAGTCTAAGAGAGAATCAGAGCCCTACTGCTATAACTCTAGAAGTAATGTAATGCGATTGTCATATTGGAAATCCATTTAAGACCCGGATACTGTTAGAAAAGGAAGATTTGTTCATTTATTATGTAATTATATACCTAAGTATGTTAAAAACTGATATATATATATATATAATATTATTGGAGACGTTAGGTTTCAAATGTCATGATTTAGTTAAAACCATACAAACTATGTTTTTCAACTGTGATTGATTTTACATAGATACAAATACAAACTTGGTTACAATTATTCCTCAAACTTCAGAAAACGCCAGCTCTTAACTTGTTTTTGTATTTGTCACAAAATATTTTGCAAACAGTTTGTCTGGTAAGTTAGAAAGATAGTTAAGGTCATTCCTCTATATTTTGACGTTAAATATTATTAATACGAAAAGGCAACATGTCTGCAAGGTGACGTATATTAGGGATTAGTCTCATCAGAGGATTTTTAATAAATTATATTATTTAGTTGCTGATTATAAATAATCATAAACGTGGTGTACTAATAGACGTATGCGAGTGTTACGAACCTTGCTTTAGATTATTTTGTAGCGTACATAAAAGAGAGTTCACGTAACTAATGAGGTTTTGTAAATATGTAAAAAAATAGAGACATACCATCACAATTCCTTGTTACTTACATGAGGCAGGATACTCCTCTTCGTGTAAGAACCGTCTTTGTATTAAGTAAGGCAAAGTATGGCCCAAAGATAAATTTCGTTGTTTATATCGTGGAAATACTGGTATCATTAATCATAGCATAGACCATGAAACACCTCTTTTACTAGTTTCCAGTCCTATGTAAATACTGTACATTAAATATTAAGAACATCTTGAGCGTTTTATTTGAATTATACATAATGATAGTGGATATTGGAAGAACACTACGTACGACATCTTCAGATAATGAACATGTTCCCGAGATGGTCACGTAAGACAGTTAACAAGTAAGTCTCCATTTTATAAGTGTTTAGAAATATATTTGCCAATCTGCCACATTCCTTAAAGGACACGCAATCTATTATAAAATGTAAGAAACTTCTAAAGGAATATCTTATTTCCCATTGTTTTTACAGTGTGGCTGAGTACTTGGGTGTTGTCTTTGTAGTGCGTTGGATCAATGTTGATGTTAGTTTGGTTTAACAACTTTATTGGTAATATCAGTTAATGTAACACATTCTAATGGATACAGATTGTAGTCTTTGCCAGTGGACTTGTGCTTATAAGGCGTATTGTGACACTGAAATAATAACAATTCAAAAATAATAAATAAGAACAGGAACTTTACAAATTTACTTACTTTAGACAGGCTATTGAATTCATCACAGGATAGGAAACCATTTTGTGAACTCGACGGCTTTAAGATGTTGTAATTGCCATTATTGAATCATATATGTTCTTATATTATATGTATAAATATATATATTGTAATGGTGTACCATCAAACATGTTGTATATGTTATTATTTATAGTGAAAAAACATATTGATAGCGTAATATTTATATTAATTCACATGAAAATTAGTTCTAGGTTGGATAAGCCATATATTATTTTGATAAATAATTTTTACATTACAGACGACTGTACTTCTGTATAACATTTAAAACATATAACCAATGCTATTTTCACAAAATTAACAAGTGAAAGTAAATCTGTATTTCATGTTTTCATGAAATAGTATATCGAAGAACTTATTACCTAGAAATAGTTTATTATTTTCAATATTTTTAGTCCGACATTCGTTTAGATGATATCGTGTAATAAAGGAAAACTGGCATAATTTCTTTTACCCAAGACTTTCCAGTAAACATAAATATAAACATTAGGTAATTAAAGGCTTGGATGATGGTCCTAAAAAATGTTATTAATTTTATTAAATTGATCATATTTTTCAAACGAACTGTGTACTTAAATCCACAGTAACATTTGGCATGTAAGAAATGTAAAAAATTTGTCAACAAATGTAAAAGAATATAGCTCAATTATAGTTTTCCTTAGTGATAATGGTTGTGAGATCGTTAAATAAGACGTTTACGATCTGTTGGCTATAAAATGACCTCATAACACTCTATACAAACCTGAGACTGTTTAATGTTCTTTTGACATGGTTAATTTGGACTCTACATTGAAAATTGTTAGAAGGTTTATTAAATGTGAATAAAATACCAACATTATATTCAAATATTGTAAATAATCTCAAATAAAATTTTATAAAGTAGTAAATATTTTTAAACTGAATGAAATAGTAAAGTGGAATGAAAAACTACTTGATTAATACTTTTACCGACGTGATCTAAGGAAAGTAATAACAAATATGGAGTGACTATGGGTCGTGAAATATTGATAATGCAAATATAATACAATCTGAAGCTTTAATAGTATATACATCCAATAAGATCTCTAGTCAGATGTATTACAAAACTTTCCCAGTTCTGGCTGTATACTCAGTAAAGGATAAACCATCAATGCATTCTCTTTTCTCTACTTATATACTATTTTAACTGTATTACACACATCAAAATACTAAAAGCCTATAAAACAAACATTCATTAATTACAAAACTAGATATTTCCAAGTATTAACGGTCATACTAGATCGTGTGTTTGCTTGTTTGCAGCAACACGTATAGTGGAGTTGACCAACTCGTCCATCCATAAATAAATGTACAGTGGTGTTGACCCACTCTCCTACCCAAACACGTAGAGTAGAGTGTTGACCAACCTGTTCAGACATTCGAGTACAGTTGTGTTGGACAACATGCCCAACCAAACACGTATAGTGGTTCTAACCCGCTCGCCAACCCAAAAACGTATAATGGTATTGACCAATCCGTCCAGACATACGAGTACCGAGCTGTTGACCAACCCGTCCAGACATACGAGTACAGTGGTGTTGACCAACCCGTCCAGACATACGAGTACATTGGTGTTGACCAACACGTCCAGACATACGAGTACATTGGTGTTGACCAACACGTCCAGACATACGAGTACAGTGGTGTTGACCAACCTGTCCAGACATTCGAGTACAGTGGTGTTGAACAAACCGCCCACCCAAACAAGTATTGTGGTTCTGACCCACTCACCAACCCAAAAACGTAGAGTGGTGTTGACCAACCTGTCCACCCAAACACGTATACATTGATTACGTGTAGGCCTACCTACATACATCATGTCAAAATGTTAAATAACCATTCCAAAGTTTTAAGAATACATGTTGATGTTGAATAATCTCATGATCTATAAATATGTTTTTAATATAAAAAGATCTAGGTAGCGAAATGTTTTTAATTTTCATTGTAAACGCTTTTTGTTTTGAAAATATCCTTTAATTTAAAGTACCAAATAAAAAAATATTTATTGAATATGGTATTTGTTTTATATATATATTTATTTTATAAAATGTACATGTAATATAGGTATAACATTAGAGACAAAGTCTGCACTAGACCCAAGCAGTTATCACTCAGTGAAAATCACCCTTGTCACTTGACTTTTGTCTGAACACGAGAGTCAAGAACTTCCTGAACTCTCCACTTTCTGAGAGCGGAAACTTCTTGTAAAACACTGTGTAAGGGAGGTATTTTTTAAAAAAGATTTCTCCTTTAATCTCATTCTACATGTGTTTATAATACTTATTTTCTACTATCGGCTGCAATATATATATATATATATATATATATATATATATAGAGAGAGAGATAGAGAGAGAGAGAGAGAGAGAGAGAGAGAGAGACTAGCATTTAATCTCTACTTTAATAAATAAAATGAGCAACGGAGACGGCACACAAATATGGAAGGCTATTTTAAGAGTTCATTATTAAGTTAAAATACATGATATTTGATTAAAAATCTAACTAAACTAATGGAAATTCAAATGACTAGTTAGCCAATAGTCAAATTAAGCCAAACCATACATATGGCGCCCAGAGCACACTTGAAGGGAAATATTTATTAACAATTTAAGAAAAAACATAACAAAAGATTATTTTAACAACTGATAGTGCTATTTTGAATTATGAGGTTAACACTGGGATATTTCATTTGTACTGTAAAAGTTCTTTTGACACTGGAACTATTTTTTTAATGAAATTAGCAGTTTATTAATTATGATGTATTAATTATGTATCAAGTAATTGAAAATGCAATATATGTATTGAATATACTATGAGGAATCTTATAACATTATTTTTAGTTTTATACAAGTATAACAAAGAAGTATCATAATTTGCTAACCAGTATGTTGGCATGGTGGCTCAGCCTGCGGAGTGGAGGGTGAGGGTTAGAATACCCAAGAGCTGATTTTCGGTAATCCCCCTTGCAAATAAAGTTCATACACAGACTTAAAGGTCCGTGTGAGCTGGTGTATGAAGTTTTATCTCGAAAAATAAACAAAACTTCAACAGAAATTTAGATATAAAATACCTTTTTATAGTACAGGGTTTTAAAAGAATAATAACCCGTTTTTAAATAGCTACATTTATTAGATACAACGGCTTTACGTAAATATATTTACATTAAAATACTCACAAAAGAATTAAGTTTACGACAATGTAGTCATAAGTGCTCAATATGTCCTTAGCTTGCAGCACGTATGACATATAGCAGATAGCTGAAGTTCTGATAGATACATTACGTACAATTTGGGACGAAGTCGACTATCGACTAGATGTCGTCCGTGCTAAAAATGGAGGAAATATTTGAACATCTATGATACATTTTTGTAAAATTAATTCTTCGTTGACTATTTTAATATCCAATATGTTTGGGTAAAACCCTAGTTTCTTACAAATATAGCCCTTTAAAATCAGGTCACCCTTTTTTAAATATCCTGTATACACATCCAAATCACAGGATTCAGCTCTTACTGACTTAGTGGGTACTTTTTTATAGCTTTAATAACATTGTAAAATATTGTTTATTATTACTTTACAGAGTGGTTTGAAAATTATAATTACTGAAATACGTTAAGCAAAAAGATTAAATAACTTATTCTGACGTAGAACAGTCAATGACCATTTATTATTGCAATGATCCTCTTTGGGTGACGTATTATGATATACATCAGTTAATGACCTATTACTATTGGAATGTATCCACTATGTATACCGTATTCTGATATAAATCAGTTAGTGACAAATTATTACTGGAATGTATCCACTATGTATACCGTATTCTGATATAAATCAGTTAGTGACAAATTATTACTGGAATGTATCTACTATGTATACCGTATTCTGATATACATTAGTTAATGACAAATTATTATTGGAATGTACCCACTATGTATACCGTATTCTGATATACATCAGCTAATGACTAATTAATATTGGAATGTATCCACTATGTATACCGTATTCTGATATAAATCAGTTAGTGACAAATTATTACTGGAATGTATCCACTATGTATACCGTATTCTGATGTACATCAGTTAATGACAAATTATTATTGGAATGTATCCACTATGTATACCGTATTCTCATATACATCAGTTCATGAACAATTATTATTGGAATCTATCCACTATTTATAACGTATTCTGATGTATATCAGTTAATGACAAATTATTACTGGAATGTATCCACTATGTATACCGTATTCTGATATACATCAGTTAATGACTAATTATTATTGGAATGTATCCACTATGTATACCGTATTCTGATATAAATCAGTTACTGACAAATTATTACTGGAATGTATCCACTATGTATACCGTATTCTGATGTATATCAGTTAATGACTAATTATTATTGGAATGTATCCACTATGTATACCGTATTCTGATATAAATCAGTTAGTGACAAATTATTATTGGAATGTACCCACTATGTATACCGTATTCTGATGTACATCAGTTAATGACAAATTATTATTGAAATCTATCCACTATTTATAACGTATTCTGATGAACATCAGTTAATGACTAATTATTATTGGGATTTATCCACTATTTATAACGTATTCTGATGAACATCAGTTAATGACTAATTATTATTGGGATTTATCCACTTTGTATAACGTATTCTGACGTACAGCAGTCACTGACCAACTTATTGGTTTATGTATCAAAGTTGGACTGAAAACTAAAGGTAATTTTTTAAGTGGATAACCAATATTTTACTTGATAAATTACTTATTACTTTTGGAGATCGTGGTTGAGAATTTCTAAATCTTTCGGACTTTACATTGCTTCGTCATTCATGTTATAAACACTCCAGAGTTTGTTTTTTTTCGTGATATTCTTGATATGAGTTTAACAAAATCAGAATCAATCAATATCATAAAAGTTCATTAGAAAAAGATTTATGGACGTGATGTAAATAAGAAAAAGACAGTGTCATGCAATTATTGCCTCAAGAAAATTGACGTTAGTCAAACATCAGTTCAATACACACCCATACACATACAATGGCATTGACCCACCCGCCCACCCATACACATACAATGCCATTGACCCACCCGACCACCGATACACATACAATGGCATTGACCCACCCGCCCACCCATACACATACAATGCCATTGACCCACCCGACCACCCATACACATACAATGCCATTGACCCACCCGCCAACCCATACACATACAATGCCATTGACCCACCCGACCACCCATACACATACAATGGCATTGACCCAGCCACCCACCGATACACATACAATGGCATTGACCCACCCGCCCACCCATACACATACAATGCCATTGACCCACCCGACCACCCATACACATACAATGGCATTGACCCAGCCACCCACCGATACACATACAATGGCATTGACCTCACACATACAATGGCATTGACCCAGCCACCCACCGATACACATACAATGGCATTGACCCACCGGCCCACCCATACACATACAATGGCATTGACCTACCCAACCACCCATACACATACAATGGCATTGACCCACCCGCCCATCCATAGACATACAATGGCATTGACCCACCCGCCCACCCATATACGTACAGAGGCATTGAGAAGTAACACCTACTACTTATCTCACGTAGTGAGAAGTAATGTTCGAGATTACAGAAGTTCAGGTGAGGATAAATGTAAGTTAATCCATTGCCAACTTAAAATGGAGGGCTTAAACCCCCCAGAAATGGCAGAATCATCGTGTATAGATTTAGAGTTATAACAGTACACAGGTCTTGGAGAAGAAGATAATCGAAGGAAACTTTGTAAGCTTAGTTTGAAAATGATTGTCGTAGTTAATTTAAAAACTATGGTTGGTTGGTAAAATATCCTTAAAAAATACACATCATAAAAATAATCAAGTGCTAAATGTTGTAATAACTATGATGTCAAGTAGAAACGAATTTATGTTAGATCAGAAACATTCAACAACGTCCAGCAACTACACTGTTTAGTACGTCAATAATTTATAAACTTAATCTTTATAAAACTTAATTAAGTTTACAGTAAATGTTTAACTGAAATGAAGTAATTAATATTGTATATAGGATTGAAAAATATCAAATTTATTGAGCGATTTTGCATTCATAAACTGCCCAAATATTTTACTTATTTCTCGGATTAAAATTAAGATATACTTACTTGTTCGGTTTCTCTAATGTGATTGGAGATATACATTTATGCAAACCCCGAAGTTAACTATTACTTCAGTTCATGAGTAAAATGAAATCAACGCCACGTAGAAAACTTCCATAAATAATCAATCCAGGATGCCTGTTTTGGAAGTAGTTAATAGTGACATGAGGTGATAAATAGTGGCCGTTCCAGGTTTCGACTTTGGCTGTCTTGCTCCACGTATTGTTTTTTTCTCTTTTTTTTCTATAGTTGAATCATAGATATTTGTAGCCAGTAAGATATTTATATTTTAGGTAGAAAATTGGGGAACTTGCCTACAGATTATTCTATAAAACAGTTTAGAATACCGCTTAATATGTGTCAAAATGCAAATTATCCTGAATATTCTGTAAAAAGAAAATATGGCATCGTCTGATTCAAAACAGTTATTTTTACACTTGATTTCTGTAAACTATTTAATGAATCGGTGTTTGCTTAAAAGGTGTCATTAAATAGTATACAAAATGTTGTCATATGATAAATGTGAAGTAAGTAAATTATGTTTAACATGAGGTAAAAATTGGTATTGTGGTTATGAATATCATGAACGTGTATTAGTTGTTATGTTTAAATGTTATACAAAAATAGTAAGCTGTAAAATTAAATTTGTGAGATAGAAATATTGTAAATTTAACATTAACCTGCCATTCATATCACATAAAAAATCTAAACAGTGTTTTAGTAACAATATTTATAATTTATTGATAAATAATGTTATGTGAACCCCAAAACAATAAAATACATTAATGTTAAAAACTATGAACTTCGTAAAAACTTTACATTAAAAAGTCCAATTTCCATGCACTCGGGTTGTTAATTTTTCGTAAATAATCAGTTGTGTATGTGAACATCAAATGTGTGTGTGTAGCACGTGTGTAAAAACATGAACGTAAATATTTGTACTACAGCATATGAGACCGAAAGTGAGCTTACGTGTACGTTTTTATAAATAGCATAGCAATTTAGTAAATATGAACGTCCATATTATGTTTTTACGACATCGGGTGGCTACAAACAACTAAAAGTCTCAATAGCTTACTTAAAACTTATGATTAATTCTAATGGCATCAGAATAATGAGATACCGTCTATTGACATGTACAAATATTCTTACATAGAAACTGAAAAAGAGAAAACTGGTTTTTAAGAGAAACAATATGACCACACGTTGTGTCTCAATTTACTTTGTATATGTAATGTGTGGTGTAGGGTTGGTGTGAGGTCTCCCTGTTTATTAACCAACATGCTCATTGCTGAAGTACGTTTTAGATAATGTGCACTGTGACGGCGAAAACATGATTCAGATACATGCACGTGATGCGGGAAATGTCTCATGACTATTGAAGGCGTTCTATGTCATTAATCAGAAGTCTTGGCGATGATATGAGTCCTACAACATTAATAATAATAATAATAATCACATTAAGCCTGGATATATTTCTTAAAAGCACCGATATGTGACATACACTGTGTATTGATTTTGTACTGACAAGACGTGGCCAAATATCTTCTTTAAATCATAAATTAAGTAAGATAACTTATATAAAATCTTTCAATCAATCACTCCGTGATTTCTATACAATTTATCTCATGATTATAATTGCGTATGATAGTTTTGAACTAACTCATAAAGATTACAGCTGAGTATAATCGTATAGTAGTGATAATAATCTACATTGATAGATTAGTTTAATTTGTCGGAATCCTTGATTCCAAATATAGAGTTAGTCCAAAACTACTATAAGCCATTATAATCATGAGATAAATCGTATAGAAATCACGAAGTGATTGATTGAAAGATTTTATATAAGTTATCTTACATAATTTATGATTTCAGGAAGACATTTGGCCAAGTTTTGTCAATTCAAAATCAATACACACAGTCTGTGTCACATATCAGTGCTTAAAAAAATATTTGTGATGAATAATTATTGTTCCTTTTTAATTGAAAACTCGGTAATGTAATTAAAAACGAGCAATTTAATTGGATTTTTCCAATCAGATTATTAAATAGAGGATTCGATAAGTAAATAATTGAATTAAATTGTTTTTATTTTTGTTTTGTAAAATAAACACATTGTATAACGAACCACAAATGTTAATATCCCTAAATCTAATATCAAAGTAAATGAAGAGCAGTATAAATATTTTAAACGCAATGAAAATACATTTGTAATCAATTCAACATACTTGAGTAGCTAAATGTAAGTAAAACATTAGTACGTTATAATTGCATTTATAAGGTAACTATAAATCTAAAAATTAATTAATGGAGTAACAACCTCTTTTCAATAGAAACTGACGTAGTTCAATTAAAAAAGTTTCTTTATGTATTCTGTTAAGCTTAAGTTTGGCTTTGTATTTCATTAAACAACTTTGGTCCTATATATTGAGGGAATTTAACAGGAAAAATAAAATAATGGCATTGAAATTGTAGTAATTTATACATCAAAATAAATTAAAATACCATATATATTTAAATTTCAACCTTTAATTTCCATGGACTTGAAGATGTCAGATAACCCAACCAACCTATTGAGTAAAGTATCCTCTGTTAGATCAGTGAGGAGTCGGGCCGCTCACTTTCCGTAGTCGGGTAGTACTAGTAACTGAGCTAACATCATTCAATGTAGTGAAACGAGTTTGTACTCGTATTATATATTATTAAATGTGTATTTTTGTTGGAATATCCTATAGACTTTTTTTGTGTCGACGATCCGACTTGTACTTGTATTCCTTATAAATTCTTGAGGCTTGTTAATAATTCTTATTTTGTATGTACTACTAAATAACAGCGTCATTGTTACACTATGATCGTTTAAGCCTGTCATATTTAGTAAATAATTCCGGTTTCAAAAAGAACGCACTTACCTTTAGATTATTTATTCAGTTTTGTCTATAAAGCTTTAATAAAATCATAAACAAATTAAAAACTATTTTAAATAAAAATTAGTAAGAATTATTTAGAATATATCTTACTAATTCCTCTACCAAAGACTTATGATTAAGGCAAATTAAATTAGTTTAGCTGGTCATGTTAGGACGTATTGTTCCTCCTATTTCTTGGGACCAGAGGATGAACATGGGTCACACAGCGAAATGTACATAGTGACACACCGGGCATGTACCTTATATGGCGAGGATAGCATTTGCTACAATCCCTTAGCTACGGCCACATTAATGGAACGGATTACTAATTATTGCAATAACATTACACCGCAGTAGAACACACTGTGGCGAGGCTAGCTTGTGTCACGGATCCTTAGCCATGGCAAATCCAAGAGAATGGATTATTAATTAAAGCAGAAATATCACATCAAAATGGAACCATATGTGTTAAGGCAATCCTGTGTCACATTGATTACCTAAGGCCACTCTGAGAGAAGTGATTACTAATTAATAGAGCCATGACACACTACAGCTGAACCGAACTAACTATTGGTTCAACTATGTATGGCTTTACCACAGCTTAGCTTAGCTATAGCCGATCGTAGGGATTAACAATGGTATCGCACAAAGGCTGGGCCATATGTGGTGAGATCAGCCTGAGTAACAGGCCTTAGATATGATTACGTAGTGGACTGCATTTATCCAGCGTGTGGGATACACACTGTAGGAAACAACAGGGAATTCTCACTACACCCCCAAGGGCCACCGGGATCCAGGTCGAAACTCTCGCGGACGATTTCAAGCATGTTTTCCTTGAGGCATCCATGTTAGCGTTCTTTATGTAGAACCACGTTAACGAAAGCACATATTCCACGCGTCCTAGCTTTGTAGTATTGCCTTGGCAAAGGTATACGGTGAAACTGCACCAATAACGGAAGCAAGCCAACTTCTTTCCTCGATAAAACGCACAAACCCAACAAACGTGTGACCATAATCATCATACCGAGGAGACCTTTCCCCTTCATAAGGAGATAATTTATAAAGTAGCCATGCTCCGTAAATGACTGACACAAATAAAAGTCAATCTTTCCATGACACGATCTATCAAGATTAATAGGTCGGGTATGAGACGAAGAGTCCAAAAACAGCGGTGCTCTCGTCCTATCTACGTTGCCAAGCTTACGGGGTTCTGTTTTCGTGACTACCACGCTTGTTTTCTTCCCTAATAGAGGGAAAGGAAAAATAAGATTTACCTCTCAACGGCTAGTAGGTCGAGGAGGATCACTCTTACCACAACCATGATGGCCATACCAGAAACGGTTCGGTAAGTGATTGTGACCCTCAGCACTATTCTGTTTACCTCTCGAAGGCTAGTAGGTCGAGGAGGATCACTCTTACCACAACCATGATGGCCATACCAGAAACGGTTCGGTAAGTGAATGTGACCCTCAGCACTGTTCTGTTTACCTCTCAACGGCTAGTAGGTCGAGGAGGATCACTCTTACCACAACCATGATGGCCATACCAGAAACGGTTCGGTAAGTGATTGTGACCCTCAGCACTATTCTGTTTACCTCTCGAAGGCTAGTAGGTCGAGGAGGATCACTCTTACCACAACCATGATGGCCATACCAGAAACGGTTCGGTAAGTGATTGTGACCCTCAGCACTATTCTGTTTACCTCTCGAAGGCTAGTAGGTCGAGGAGGATCACTCTTACCACAACCATGATGGCCATACCAGAAACGGTTCGGTAAGTGATTGTGACCCTCAGCACTATTCTGTTTACCTCTCGAAGGCTAGTAGGTCGAGGAGGATCACTCTTACCACAACCATGATGGCCAATACCAGAAACGGTTCGGTAAGTGATTGTGACCCTCAGCACTATTCTGTTTACCTCTCAACGGCTAGTAGGTCGAGGAGGATCACTCTTACCACAACCATGATGGCCATACCAGACACGTTCGGTAAGTGAATGTGACCCTCAGCACTATTCTGTTTACCTCTCAACGGCTAGTAGGTCGAGGAGGATCACTCTTACCACAACCATGATGGCCATACCAGACACGTTCGGTAAGTGAATGTGTTCTGTTTACCTCTCAACGGCTAGTAGGTCGAGGAGGATCACTCTTACCACAACCATGATGGCCATACCAGACACGGTTCGGTAAGTGAATGTGACCCTCAGCACTGTTCTGCGTTGTTGTACATCTTCCCCCTCATGACACTCACCCACAGCTCTGCTCCGTACAGAAGTGTAGAGTTCACTGTGGA
This sequence comes from Stictocephala bisonia, assembly GCA_035578905.1. Classification (NCBI taxonomy): domain Eukaryota; kingdom Metazoa; phylum Arthropoda; class Insecta; order Hemiptera; family Membracidae; genus Stictocephala; species Stictocephala bisonia. Next base: position 82,408 of record JAQJVL010001353.1, read on the forward strand.
TACGCTTGTTGTTTGTTCTAGACCCATCCAGGTTGCCGTGTGGCACGACCATAATCGCTGCTGCATCTGGCTAGTAGCACACACAGATACTTTTTTATTTGGACCTTAACTGAACCCGCAGTAATGGCGATCACAATAGGTATTCTCCACTAGGTGAGCATGATGAGATTGGTCTGGCTAAACGCCAGCTCAAGTCAATGGCTCCTCTATGAATTGGCTCGAATTATCACATGATTATGGCGTAACTGAGTAATTTCTGGAGTTCTAGAAGACATTAACGTGACTAAGCCTATCAGGACTGTATCGTGTTGTATCTTGAGACGAAGAAAGTCTTCGTACGAGACATTTCAGAGATCAGAACCAATTAATGACTTCTGTGCAACTCAGCAGGTGATATTCTTCGTTATCCTGCCGTATTCAGTCTCGTACGTCAGCTGCAGATTCTTCAGATAATCTTGTACAACGACCAGGAGATAGGCGGGCATTCTGAAGTTACGCTGCAACGCCTGGAACATGAAAATACATCGGGTTGAGTTGAATCTGTTTTTAACATCCATGGTGAATTAGCACTCAGAGTTTCACCTTTCAGGTGGCAGTATAGGTGAATGCTCCTTTCTAGATCCTTACTGCCGGTCAAACGAGTTCCCAGCAGCCTCGATAGCACATTGCAACATCGGCCTCAACATCCTCTCGAAGAGTTTCACCTTTCAGGTGGCAGTATAGGTGAATGCTCCTTTCTAGATCCTTACTGCCGGTGAAACGAGTTCCCAGCAGCCTCGATAGCACATTGCAACATCGGCCTCAACATCCTCTCGAAGGGTTTCTCCGCCTTGTCAAGCATACAAAGCGGAATGACTACTTTTTTTGTTCAACCAAGCGTTTTTCAACAAGCTCAAGTTAGTAAATTTAAACCATCAACATTTTGGTTAGGTAAGTTCTTTTCATCTCGGGTTGGAGGCGTTGTATTTCACCTAGTAGATACCTTATACATGAAATACTTACTTTTTTAATTAGGTAAAATAGGATTACTAATTTTTTAAGGTTTTCATTATAACTTGCTATTTTTATTAAAACCGACAAACTGATGTGCTAGGTATATTGAAATTATTAAATAATGTAGATATACTTGTTGTTATGTACACATAAATATACATATTCTAGTTACACTCATTTTTACATACATTATATAAATAATAATGGTTGTTTATTAGCAAATTATAATTCCGATTGTAATTTTAACTTGTTTTAAAAATGATTTATAACTTTTTGTAAAAAAAGTGAAAACGACTTCAAAATTAGCAACGATTTATACCAGTTACGTTAGACAAATCTATGAATATTTAAATGTTATTAAATATACCAATTTGCATTCATCACGTTTTGTTATTCAAACAGGTTTATTTGCAAGTGTAAATGTACGTCCCTACACTTTTATAAGATTTTTATGCAAAACTGGATTAACTAGGTCGTTTTTATGAGCTCAAACTCTCTCCTTTTTACTTCTTTGACATTTAATATTCTCTTCTATAATCAGCCTAAGGACAATATTTATTCTGAATAAATTGATTCAGTACAAAATACCGATTTATTTAACAAATATATACACATTAATAAACACTAGTCCCAACAAACAGCATCCTGTTGGATAGCAAGCCATCCATTTTACTTGTTTATATTATAAATGATTTAATCAATCAATTAAAGATACTATAGGTTCATATGTAAAATATAAATAAAATAAAGATATTGTTTGATGCATGATTTTATGTTGTTTGATATTTATTGCATTACTCACTCTAATTAACCTTATACAACAGTTTGGTTGTGTAAATGTAAAAAAATGTTTAATACGTTAGAATAATTAGGACATTTTATTTAATTTCCATGTTATAAAATAAGCTATTACCTAATTGCACTAAAGAAATTCACATATAATGAAACAACAAACATTAATTTGTAATATTACACATTTAATTGTGTTAAACATAGTATAAAACCATGAAAGAATAAAATAATTTCCATTAAAAAAATAATTTCCATTTTAAAATCATTTCCTTTTTCGAAAGAATAATTTTATAAGGGTAGAAATATATCAGTACACAATTAGATTATTTATTTAGATGAAAAAATAATGTCAATCAAAAATTTAACAATACTATAAAGTAAGGAAGCAGCTGAAACAGCCTTATAATTCATTATTTGTTATGATGCACCATATTAGTTACTGTATGCTGTCAGTGATAAAATAATTTGTTACATATGCTGCTGGAACTCCCGATCATCCTCTGGTTTGATATGACTGTCTGTCTATTATGTATGCCTGCCAGGTTGTTATAACAGCCCCGTAGCAGATTTGGTCTATGCAAGTCGATAAAATAGACCACAAAAGCTACAAATGTTATGAAATACATTTTTTTTATATTAAGAATTTATTTCTTTAAGGTTTTTCTAAAAGTGCAGAACATTACAATATTGTATTAATAACCTCAAACAAATTCAGTAGGTTATTTATTAGTACATAAAGTATAGTGTATTATTATAGTATAATATAAACATAATTAGTTTTGTAACACTAATTATTATAAACCATATATTTTGAGCTGTATTCTTGTATTTTATCATTTCTTGTATCATGTACATTATGGAAAACACTTTATGTGATTATTCGTGCATTCTACTTTAAATTTACACAATGAAAACGCAATCCATTTCTAAATGGGTATATAGTTTATGATAATAATAATGGAGAAATTACATTTACTACTATGTTTATAAAATAAAAAACAAGATACTTTTTGCCAAGCAAGTAATATTAAAAAAAAAGAAAAAAATTAAATACCCCAAACAACAAATATAGAGGGATTTTCATTAATTGAATTGTTCGTCAACTCTGTTAGTGTGATTGTGCCGACAGACTGTGATGAGGCACTAATGTGCTCTGCCTGTCCCATCAACACTCCTCCCAACACTCTCTACTAGAGACGTCCCTCCTTTGAATAATGTACACTACGCAAACATGTATATACATGGAGGTGTGTTCATTTGTCCCAAGGTTTGTAATCTCTGTTGGTGTAATTGGCCCCACATAGACTGTGATGAAACACTAATGGGCTCTGCCTGTCCCATCAACACTCCTCTCAACACTCTCTACTAGAGACGTCCCTCCTCATAATACCGTACACTACACAAACATGTATATACATGGATGTGTGTTCATTTGTTCAAATGTTCGTCAACTCTATTGGTATGATTGTGGCTACAGAGACTGTGATGACGCACTAATGGGCTCTGCCTGTCCCATCAATACTCCTCCCAACACTCTCTACTAGAGAAGTCCCTCCTCTGAATACCGTACACTACACAAACATGTATGTACATGGAGGTGTGTTCATTTGTTCAAACGTTCGTAATCTCTGTCGGTGTTATTGTGCCTACAGAGACTGTGATGAGGCACTAATGGGCTCTGCCTGTCCCATCAACACTCCTCCCAACACTCTCTACTACTCTCCATCCGGGCTTTAGTTGGCAGTACGAGCCATATGAGCGGCCGCGGGGCGACTACCCGTCCTGACGACATTCGGTGATTCGGATTGTAGCTGTCGCCGCGAATTATTTTTATTTCGCTTTCATTATTATTCTGTCTTCAGGCTCTGCAGGACTCAAGTGCAGAGCTTAGGCTATACTCGTTCTAATAAATGCTTTCTAATAAATGCTTTCTAATAATAACCTTTCTAATAAATGCCCTACATTGTATTACTTTTAGTTTTATTTAATTTTTTCCTACTTCGCCGTAATTTTGGGGGATTTTTAAGAAAAACTAACATTTACATTTTTGAAGGTAGGATGTTAGTTAAAAAAAAATAATGAAAACAATGCAATAAGTTGTAACATCATTATAGTCTATATTAAAATAGTATTTTCGAATAGTATAATGATTACAAAACCTTCGTATTAGTAATTAATGCTAACATACGGGAAAATGGGGTCCTCATATGGGGAAAAACTACTATAAGTGTACGTAATTGTTAATGCCCTTTTCCCTTGAAGCTGGTGAAAGTCCTGCAATTCTCACGGCGACAGAAATAACCCAATGCTGTGGCGTTCATGTAAACGAAAAATGAATATATTCCTCTTCTGTCCCACTTGATAATTCAGTTCAGTGACTGTCGGTTCTCGGCTGGATTAGGGTGTTTCTCGATACAGTTGTGCATAGTTTAGGTTGTTTTAGTTTAAAGTCTGAGTGAGGTTTGTTGTTAAAAATGAATTCACGGGGAAGGGCAAACCCATAAAAAGCGGAGACAGATATACAGTGTTGAACGTTTTTCAGTACTTTAAAACGTGTTACCATAATGCAAGTATTAGTTTTATAGTTGAAAAAACAAGTGAGGCTACAGGGACAAGCAAACGTTCGATATACAGAATTAGAAATGAAGAACTAAAAGAACATGTGCGTACCCCAAGAAAGAGTCGTAAAAAGGTGATTTATAGAAATAGTAGAGCGTTAAAATACGGTGGTTTCATAATAAGTGCTATTAGAAGAATCGTGCACTCGTTCTTTACAAAAACCTTGCCCCCAACATTAAACGCTGTTTTATCTAAGGCGAATGAAGATCCAAACTTACCTGACTTTAAACGAACTACTTTATGGGAACTTCTCAAAGATTCAGGATTCTGCTTCGAATGGCGTAATAAGAAGTCCTTACTATTGGAAAGAGAGGATATAATTGTATGGAGGCACTCTTATTTGAGACAGATTCGAGAGTACAGAAGACAGAAAAAGTATATTACTTACCTCGATGAAACCTGGGTAAATGTCGGACACAAAGTAAACAAAGTGTGGGTAGACAAGACTATAACTACTCCAAAAGACGCTTACATGGCGGGATTAACTACTGGATTGAGAGATCCGACCGAACGAGGGCCTCGGTTCGTCATCACACACACCGGTGGTGAAAATGGTTTTGTGAAGGAGGCAAAAATGGTTATTTCTAGCAAAGAAGGGAAAGGAAAATTACCACGACGAGATGGATGGTCCAAGATTTGAAAAATGGTTCGAAGACCAGCTTCTACCAAACCTTCCATTAAACTCAGTCATTATAATGGATAACGCTCCGTACCATTCGGTGAAAGTTGAAAAGGTGCCTAACACAAAATTTAAAAAAGAAGACATTAAAAATCGGCTTAAGGAGAAAAATATAAACTTCCCTGACGACAGTTTAAAAAAAGAACTATTGAATGAAGTACGCAAAGTTAAGCACTTGCACTCGGCATATGTCGTCGATGAGCTCGCAAAAAAACACGGATTTTCAATTTTACGTCTACCTCCATACCATTGCGAACTCAACCTTATAGAGCTTGTTTGGAGCCAAGTGAAAAGGCACGTGGCTATGCACAATTCTCAGTTTAAAAAAGATTTAATGGTTCAATTGATTGACAACGCATTCGATGCAGTTACAAACGAACAGTGGAAAAACTATTGTAATCACGTTGAACATATCGAAGACAACATGTGGAAGGCTGATAATCTGCAGGACGACATTGAGCCCTTTATTATCCAGCTGGGCGTCTCGTCCGATGAAGAAGAATCCGCCTTGAGTGAGGCTGACGCCTGTTCAACAACCAGTGAAATGTCTTGAGTAAATCAGTTAGAATAAAGGTAAACCTCTTAATCATTCTGCAAGCTTATTTAATTTAATACAAATTGTATAGATAAACAAATCAAAGAACTTCGGCTTTACTTACATACACGGTGTAATAAAACAATTGGAAAAATAAGTGGATGTTATCATTCACCTAACGACAATAGCACAATGATTTTCTTTTTTGTCATTGTGTATTTATATTTGGTATTGTAGTATAAATAATATACAACTGTTCATTCAGTGGAATTATTGCGCTTATCTCAGTTATTAATACCATTTTAGCCTTAGTGATTTTATCGATTTTAACGACACAATTTAATTTCGCATCATTCTAATGCACTTTATTGCATACAGTTATAAGTAAAAAAGAACATATTACGTTTTAATTTATTTAGTACCTAAATAAAAGCAGAAACACTATGGTAGCACTGCATCACTTATAAATAAAATTATAGCTCATGACTTGTGTGACTCCTACCGCCTAAACTAATCTTCCCAAGTGATAACTTAAAATTACAAAAATTAATGTTATCTATTTTTGTACAACTTTCTCGCTTGACAAAATTTCTTGACCGAAAAATAAAAAAAACCTCGCTTACTATTTTTTTATGTTCTTCTCAATTGCGTTTCAATTATGAAAGCCTAGAACAAATATATAACAAATGTATATACACTTCTTGGTGTCACATTAGGAAAGGCAGTTTTATAATCTTTAATTTGGTACCATTTTCAAAATTCTATGTGCACATTAAAATCGCAAGAGAAAAAAAATCAATGATTTTACTGGCCCGATTTCCTCGTCGCTGACACCGCTCTATTACAGTGAACCCGTAGGGCGACCGATGTCAGCAGTGTGGCTAGTAGTACGGAAACTCCATTTAAAATACACTAGCATAGCCTTTCCCGTACTGCCAACTAAAGCCCGGACGGAGAGTAGAGAAGTCCCTCCTCTGAATACCTTACACTACACAAACATGTATGTACATGGAGGTGTGTTCATTTGTTCAAACGTTCGTAATCTCTGTCGGTGTTATTGTGCCTACAGAGACTGTGATAAGGCACTAATGGCCTCAGCCTGTCACTTCAATACTCCTACCAATTCTCTCTAATATATACATATCACGCCCGAAGCGTCAATGTGTCAGCTACAGGAAGAACAGTAGGTACCTCTGTAGTCAGTTGGTCCTCACGCAAGTGACAGAACGAGAAAACCCTAACAATATTCCCACTAAATAGTTTCCTGCTTTCAAAATAATTTATTCAGCGTGAACAATAATATTTATATTTTAAATTTATTTTACTATATACGCTATATTTTTAATATTATATGCTTTTTTATTTATTATTGGTTTATTAACTTTAACATTACATTTTATCTAAAGATAGCTAATGCACTCTAAACCAAATTCATACCTAACAAATGAGCACACAATACGGACAGATACAAGGGATAAATAATTACTTTTCATAAAATGGTTTAACATATCATGTAACTGTTAATTGAGCAAGTGATGTAGACATACTGATGATTATACAACAAACAACACCCATTTCATATGACAGTAAAGCATAGGAAAATAAAGGTTCGATTAAAGAAAATGATCATCGCAACAATGGGTTACAACAATGAGCAGATTACTTACCCAAGAGTATTCAGCTTTATACACAAAAACACAAACATAGATTTTTTTTAGATTTATTCAATATATATATAAGGATTAAAGAGTCATAATTTCTTGGCTTTTGAATTGGTTCCTGACAGAAGCAAAATGGTATACATTTATGATGATCCTTATGTCCTGTTTTTGACATATATACAGTATTATTATTCTGTCTAAATTTTTTTAAGTAGCCCCATATATACTGATTCCAAAATAAAAAGACGAATGAATAAATGCAAAATACACTGTTCTTAAAGTTTCTTTAGATCAACATTTAGATAGCCGATAAAGAGCATAAATTCCAGGAGAAGCTTGTTGTATGACTTTGTCAACATGCTTATTCAAACTAAGATTTTCATCAATTATCAATCCTAAAACTTTATGTTGATTGGTTGGGGTTATAGAGGTTCCATTAATACTAATATTTTTGATTCTGTTCTGTTTTTCTTTTCTTTAATATTAAGTTCATTTTATCAGGGTTTAACAGTAATTGATGATAACAGAGACATTTATTAATTGCCTTTGAATTTATTGATGAATTTCTTTCGAGCCAACTTATAGTGGATTAACTTATAAGTAAATTTAAATCATCAGCGTTTAAAGTGATATTATTGTCTAGATTTGCAATAACCTGAGGCAAACCTTTCAAGTAACAAATAAAAAATATAGGGCCCAGGATTGACGCTTGTGGAACCTTATTCATCACAATTGGCAAAGGTGATACACTATTTGTTATTTTATTACTATCCGTGTTTGTTATTTGAACAAACTGTTTCTTATTAAAAAAGTAAGAGGTAAACCAATTGATAGTCCTATTTTGTATTCCTAAACTAGATAGGTTGTTTAAAAGTTTGATGTGACTAACACTATAAAAGAACATTGTCAGGTCTAAAAATATACCAATGGAATTGTTGCTATTATTAATGGAATCAATTATGGATTCAATAAACTGTGACACAGCACTGATAACTGACTTTTTAGGGTGGAAGCCATGTTGATTATTTTGTATTAATAATTGTTGTATAAACACTATTAGCTGGTTGTACATGGCTTAGATATGCTAGATAGTAGTGCCAAGGGTCTGTAGTTACCCATATTATGGTAAGCTCCTTTTATGTGCAAAGTGATAATTTTGGTAATCAATAATTAATGTAGTAAACATGTAACAGACACTTTTCATATATTAAACAGAAATAATGGACTATAATGTGCTTTCCAAATGACTATTTGTCTTTTTTGAGGAAATTGAAAATGTAATGTATCAAAATAGGCATAAACTAAAATAAAGTGCATGATTTTACACTTATAATGACAATCAACGTGAATTAACAAACTGACACAATAAATCTTGAACGTAACAAAATTTCGTTATTTATATCTTACTAAGAAATCATTTAAACGTTTTCATAAATAAATTCAGAATACAGTTAAAAGTACTGTAATTAATTCTAAAAACAAACACTTTTAATTTGTATCTTTATAATATACAATAATATCTTGGCTTTATTTAATATCAAAAGAGACAATATTACCAATTTTGAATAGGTGTCAGCTTGTCTTAATCAATAATTACAATAGTTGCCAAAGGATCGTAGTAATGAGTGTATTCAGGTACCCAACCAACCTGGAGTTGATTCTCGAGGGAGTCCCAAACCAATAACTGCCCTCTACCCTTCTTCATATATCAATGTCACGGCTGAGGGAAACCGACAAATTCAAGGTCAGCTTCCTGTCAGCTGTCCAGCTTAACCCAACCGTATCTCGGTACGGACACAATCACAGTGGAAGCGTGCATACTTCAATCACAATGGATCTTCCGCCCATCCACAATTGAAGGTTCACACTTCAATTCAATTATTTAAAACATTTTTTAATTATTGGATAGACTGTCTCCGAAGAATTCGGGATGCAAAGTAAGGAAAAGCAGATAGCATCCTCATTATAAGTTGTAATTTTATTAATTAATAAACTATAGCTGTTAAAACACCTTACGCTAAGCCTATATGTGTATTACTGAATATGAAATCTGTTGGAACCACTGTTCTTTAGTATTTTAGTTTAGTTCCAATTGAAACCCTTATTTGCACGTATTTCATATTACCTGTTGTGATTATCATTTTGTTATTTCCTCTCATGTTTTCTTTTCATCCCCCTTGTGCTGTATTTGTGTCCCCAATGTACTTAAACATGTTTACAACATCTAGCCATTGTTTGTTTGAAATCCAAACAGTACAATGGATTTCAAACAAACAATAAGCATTTTTAGAAAACAATGTCCTCTTTTTAGAAAACAAACCCAAAAAAATCATATACGAATCCTAAATTGTGACCTTAATTTCATGAAAGTAGGCTATTTAATGTGTTAAAATTCCATGTAATATTGATTACAGTAGATCATATCCATACATTATAGTGATTTTTGTATAACCACTAAAATAACTAACTGAGTTGCTTGATTTAATACAGCTGTAAATTGATTCACCATTAGATAGATTTTTATATCCAACTTAAATGAAATATCCGTACAAAGGTATAGCACTATTCCAACAATATCGCACACAAAGACAAAGGAGGCATTAAGGATAACTGTTTCAAGTATTGTTCCACTTATTGTTTTGAAGTGGTTCCTTTCTTGGTCACGAGAGATATAATATTATGGTAATAACAGGAATATTTCCTTGCGATAACATCGGACCCTCAGCCACTGGTCCTCATACCAGAATGGGATCTAACTCACCTCCTGACGGTGATATTGCCGGTAGTTCTCGATCGTGTTGAAGATAGTTAGATGGGAGTTTTCAAAATTAGTATTATACCAAACACGTTAGCTTGACTAGATGAAAGTGTTTCAAGTTCGTAGTAGTATGAGTTTGGTACATGCTAGTTTCCTGCTAAGTTAATGAGTTAATATCAAACATAGTCTGCTCTATTATTACTCAAAGGGAATGGTAAATACTATTTTCCATTTAACTAAGATACAAACTTTTTCTTAGTTAAATAATGTATGAAATATAATAATATATTAATATATGATGATAAATTTCTTGCTGCTATACTGAACAGTTTAGATTTAAATAAACAGTGAAAAATAAAGCAGTTATATAAAAGGTACAGACGGTAATGTAATATTTAAAAATCGTAATTGTTACAGAGTGCTGGCTCTAGAGGGGGGAGGGGGAGAGTAACTTTGTGTCCTGCCGCACCAAGAGACTTGAAACTCTATACAATTAGTTCGCTGTGAGTGGCCGAGTTTAATTTTAAGCTGCACACAAAGGGTCTCATGAATAATTAAACAAGTCACTATGTATAAACTGCTTTTCACATTAAACTTGCAAACATAATTTAAATATGTTTGTAACTTGTGACAGGTCTATGTGGATATGTGCATATAGAATTATTTTAAAAAACGTATTCTTTAATTATACTGTATACAAAAACATTTATGCGCCACACAAATATTATATCACACATGTGTTTCCATTTGTAGGGCCTGTCCGTAACTAAATGTAAGCCTAATATTTTCGTATATTAATATACTTTATTAATATATTAAAATATTAATATATTTTATTGTATAAAATATATTTAAAATATTAAAAAATAATTCAAGTAGGCCTTAATATTGTGAAAAATGCTTCTTAACGAAAAATTGAAATTTGTACAATTTCAAACATTGTATGAAGTCCTGACACAAAATCAATATTTACTACCATCTAGACGACTGAACCACGTTGTGATGAACATTTCATGAAATGCTTAAGTACGTTTTTATGTAACTAAGCGCCAATGTATCTAAATATTATTACAGATTGATTTCACATCTTGCCACCTGAGTGTATAGTATGAGAGAGGGCCTATAGTCGCACCCTGGCTACATCCGAGGAGCATCAAATGGGTTTTGTCCTCATGATTGATTCCACATTTTGCCACCTGAGTGTATAGTATGAGAGAGGGCCTATAGTCGCACCCTGGCTACATCCGAGGAGCATCAAATGGGTTTTGTCTTCATGATTGATTCCACATCTTGCCACCTGAGTGTATAGTATGAGAGAGGGTCTATAGTCGCACCCTGGCTACATCG
>JAQJVL010001353.1:93891-136391 GCA_035578905.1 Stictocephala bisonia
AACACTGCGAAAAAACAATTCGTACATTTTATATAGTATAAAGAGAAACTGATTTTTTTTTCGGATTGAATGGTCATTAATACATTTCATATAGTATAACGTGGCTCGAGCGAAGCGAACGAAGCCACACACGTTCTTCTGCCGCTACTTACGTTAACCTCTAGGGTGTGTCACTGTGCCCCAGTGGTATCGACTTCGTCTCACAAACGAAAGGTTCTCAGATCGATCCCGGCACCGGCCACCGACACTTTTTGACAGCATTAAATAAATAAAATTAATTAAATAAATACGCCGTGACGTCAGAAAGAGCGCGAAAACGGCGTGACGTCACACCAAAACAACACTGACCTAGGACAACGTCGCGGGGGGTCCACGTGCTCGTAGTAAACGTGACCTTCAAGGTCACCACGTGGCTGATAACAGTAGTAAACAATAGTAAAGTTGACCTCTGGGGTCAACACGTGGTGATAAGATCGACAACCTTGCTGATAGGACCCAAAGGTCAAGGTTGCCCCAGAACCGGCATGGGTAGGGTTGCACCAGAACCGGTATACTACACTACTTGCATTTCACATTAAACTTGCAAACATAATTTAAATATGTTTGTAATTTGTGACAGGTCTTTGTGGATATGTGCATATAGAATTATTTTAAAAAACGTATTCTTTAATTATACTGCATACAAAAATATTTATGCGCCACACAAATATTATATCACACATGTGTTTCCATTTGTAGGACCTGTCCGTAACTAAATGTAAGCCTAATATTTTTGTATTAAAAAATATATTAAAAATATTAACAAAAAATTTTAAGTAGGCCTAAATATTGTGAAAAATGCTTCTTAACGAAAAATTGCAATGAAGCCCTGCAAACATTGTATGAAGCCCTGACACAAAATCCATATTTACTACCATATAGACGACTGAACCACGTTGTGATGAACATTTCATGAAAGGCTTAGTTATGTTTTTATGTAACTAAGCGCCAATGTATCTAAATACTTAGTATATTACAGATTGATTCCACATCTTGCCACCTGAGTGTATAGTATAAGAGAGGGCCTATAGTCGCACCCTGGCTACATCCGAGGAGCATCAAATGGGTTTTGTCCTCATGATTGATTCCACATCTTGCCACCTGAGTGTATAGTATGAGAGAGGGCTTATAGTCGCACTGTAGCTACATCCGAGGAGCATCAAATGGGTTTTGTCCTCATGATTGATTCCACATCTTGCCACCTGAGTGTATAGTATGAGAGAGGGCCTATAGTCGCACCCTGGCTACATCCGAGGAGCATCAAATGGGTTTTGTCCTCATGATTGATTCCACATCTTGCCACCTGAGTGTATAGTATGAGAGAAGGCCTATAGTCACACCCTGGCTACACCCGAGGAGCATCAAATGGGTTTTGTCCTCATGATTGATTCCACATCTTGCCACCTGAGTGTATAGTATGAGAGAGGGCCTATAGTCGCACTGTGGCTACATCCGAGGAGCATCAAATGGGTTTTGTCTTCATGATTGATTCCACATCTTGCCACCTGAGTGTATAGTATGAGAGAGGACCTATAGTCGCACCCTGGCTACATCCGAGGAGCATCAAATGGGTTTTGTCCTCATGATTGATTCCACATTTTGCCACCTGAGTGTATAGTATGAGAGAGGGCCTATAGTCGCACTGTGGCTACATTCGAGGAGCATCAAATTGTTTTTGTCCTCATGATTGATTCCTTGTGACCCTGAGTATTGGCTAAGATGTACTTTTACAGTATTATTAGAAACATCTGTACAGCCCAGATCTATGACAGTTAATACCTCACTAACAGCTACTTATCACTGTCAACGTCAGGGCAGTGAGATAAGGTGGACATCTACTCATTACACACACTTTGGAGTCGCAGATCCAGTTAAAGTGTTTTGACCCTAATGCAGTAAGAGTCGTACGCGTAATAAAAAAAGTGTGTTTTTAGGAATATGTACCCTGTGTAATACACTATATAGCCTCAGTCGATGGCCAAAGTCACCCATCCAACCACCCATTCACATACGGTGGTAATGACCAACCCACCCATACACGTACGGTGGTATTGATATATTCACCCACCCATACACGTACATTAGTATTGAACCACCCATCTAACCTTAGACGTACGGTGGTATTTAAGTTACTTTATGTTATTATACCTTGAATAAGAATAAACAAAAGCAATTGAGGTTTAGGATTTAAATATTACGTGAAATAAATATCTTTTAAGCACAAACAATTAAAAACAAACAATTAGTAGGTTGTAAAACAAATAGATTTACAACGATAATAAAATACAATTTGTTATAAAAGTAAATAAATACGATAGTTACTCTATTACATTTTAGTGATGGTTTATTTTCTTGTATCAACGTATCATCTACAACCAGAATTTTAACTTATTGTACTAATATGATGTATTTATATAAAATTGTTAATTATGTACTAATATGCGTTATAATAATTAAATGTGATTTTTTCAAATTAATTCTCTATGTGTGTCTATAAAGTCAATACAAATTAAAAGTCTTATGTAATACTTAAACTTATTTATTGTTAGTTTACTTGGTGGCTAAAGTTAAGGGAACTTCAGGAAATATTGCAACTATTGCAAGAAGCAAACAGTGTATTGCAATAGTTCCTATTAACAATCACTGCACTATCACACCAAATTACCCTTCAATATTGTTTCAGTAATGTAACTTCACAAATATAGGTTATATTTGATTATTTCTTGTGTCTATTTTGTAAATTCATTATTCATATTAACGGATTTTCTTCGGAAGAAAAGGTGTACTGAAAGGGACTATTTATCATAATTACACAGCCTAGATAAACATTGACTCAGAAACGGGCAGTGTACCAAACAATAAATATGACATTAACACATTAAATACACTGCACTGTCCAATTAATTTTACAAACTAAACATACATCCGTTTTAGAATTCAAATAGTATTTTCAATAGTTAAACTACAGTAAAAAAACATGCTAAGGTTATATTACCCTGTATTTGTTTACAGTACAGCATTATAATTCACCTACTGACGATCTAAGTGTTGTTGAAGGAATAGGGCATAGAGTAGAGAGCAGGAATGTTTTGGCAAACACGATAAAATTATCTACAAACTTTCACCTGACGTTTCTGTTGTAGCCACATTCCGCAGTTAATGTATACATACCTTATATTGTAATGCATAGTTTTGTCATATTATAAGCTGCATTTTTATTTTGTTAAAATAGGATCCCCAATCACCCAATAACTAATAAACAATATTAAAAAAATATATATATATATATATGTATGCATTTATTTTTTATACTACGTTTTTGACTTTCTTGTTTACTATAGGACCTCATCGAAAAGTTTTGTATAACTTGGTGAGGCCTAGATTTTGTACACACTTAAAAGTAATAAATAAATAAATAAAACCTCCAAAAAAAGGGTTCAAATTCCCAGGAGATTAAGAGTGATCTTAGTAATTGTGGGAAAAAGGGATTTAGAAGTGACAAGGCTAATTGAGATAAACTCCGGGGAAAGAAAATAGAAACTCCAACCCATTTAATGTGAACCTCTAAATAAACTTACACTGTCTGAAAAAAATATTTGTTTAAAATTACGTTTTTACTATTAAACATTCGTAATCTCAGTATGTCTTGTCTTAGTTATGTTTAACTAAAGTTTTATGACTGCATCCTTAGCAAATGTCTTATTCAAATACAGTATGTAAGTTGTCTTTCTTTATTTATTGTAACTTCTAAATTAATATACTCCAATGTTTGAAATCAATATTATATCCTTATTAATATGGAAAGTATATATGTGAATGTATTTAGAGAGCAACACAACGACAATCCACATTTGAAATATTTGATAATATTAAGACACGTATTGTAAGACTACATTAAAAATGTTATATAATACGTTATGTAATCTTTCCATAGTACATCCAATATATATCTTGTAACCATCAATTCAGAAGTAAAAGAGATAATGTTCTGGATAGTAATACATATTTGAATGCTGCTTTACTATCAGTAATTTTATAAAACCAATTAGTTTTGTCATAACTTTAAACTTTATTTCCCTTATATTCATAATTAGTTGCAATATCCTATGACTCCTATATATGTTTTTTAAACTCACGTTCAAAACACCAAACAACAAATTTGTACTACAAAACACTTATCTGAGACAGTGGGAGTAGATTTGAAAGCACTTAAAATTTTTCACATAAGTGTATAATGAAATAAACTCACAAATTTACGCAAGTTTATTCATTTAAGAAAACTTTATAAAATTTATGTTGAATAGGTAATTAATAAATAATATTATGTCGTTACATTTAAATATAATATTAGTATATGATTATAAAGAAGGCCAAAACAATAATTGCGTATCAGTTTTTACGTTTTACCTCTACTAAGGTAAAACCTCCAAGAATAGTTATAGTTTAAACATAATTAATTATATACCTGTTTACATATTTTACGAATATCCATGAATATACGATTGAAAGATACGTGATCTAACAAGTCGATCCAACGATAAAGCATTATTGCGCTGATTTGAAATAGCTATTCACGTAACTGTTGCATTAGTGATGGTAAATATATGTGGTCGCTGGTGTATTGCGTGTTGGAAGTCATTCGTGAGGCCGTTACAGTACCATACGGTCAGACATTGACGCAGTGTATACATGCATGATTGACTTCAACATGTATTCTCTAGAGTAAAATGTCACCAATCATAACCATTCATCTCATCACTGAATAATCCATTAAATATACTACACTGTTTTTTTTAATTTCAAACTTGTTGTGTAATTATTAGGTTACGAGTAAATAAATTGAACATATAAAACTCTCCTTAATACAAACAGATAAACCCCATTATGAATAAAAATTTACAGTTTCTGTAATAATAAGGACGGCTCAGTAACTGTGAGGGAACATAGTTTGAAGTCGGTAACCACAAAGCCCTGAAGTGTAGGCAATGGATGTCATGGTTCCTTTGTTCAGATGTAACACTCATTACCCAACCGTTAGTTATGAACATTGTTATTTTATAACAGATGAATCCTTTTTTTTCACTTCACTCACCAGTTTTCATGGGCTACAAGCTTGTGCATGAACTTTATTTAACAAGTGAAGTACCAACCATTGGCTCAGTGGGGATTCGAACTTAGGACCATGCCTTCCATTGTCCGAAGCCTTAGCCACTGAGCCATCACGCTGGCAAATCCAAATTTTAAGTTTACTGTTTTAGGTTTTGTAATGTACGTTAGTTAGGATTCGTAAATATGCGTGAGTACAAGTTTCTGTTTGAATATTAGATATTTAGCTAAAGCCAGATTTAATGTTGTATCGTTATAGTTTTATTATAATTATTTCGAAATTTATATTTTATTTCACATCACGTTTTATACGAACACGTTACAATACTATAAAACAGTGTTACAATACAATTTTTCAACGTAAAGGCTAATCCTGTTTCATTGAAATAGTGCAATTTATTATCTCAACGTATAAGTTCCATCAAACATTTAAAATTATTTATGTACTAATCGAATATTATATTAAATTAATGGCCTGATTGCGTTTAGCTTTGTGTAGGTGTGTTTTTCATTTAGTGTTCTGCACTAAACAAAGTTTTTAAACAATAAACTTCATATTTCTTTCTATTACTTAAACTTGTCTACCTATATTAAATAAATAATACACAGGTTTAAGCTATGGACAGCAAATATGAACTTTAATTTTATTATTACCCTAAAGTATAGTTTACTTCTTAGTGATCAAAATTAAAGGAAACTATGTAATTTTCCTATGCAATTAAAAAGCATTCAATTTCATGCTGTAGTTACTCTTAACTTCCAAGGAAAGGGTTCAGTGATCTTCGTAACTGTGGGAAAAAGGGATGTAACAGGGCAAATAGTTGAGATTTACTCCGGAGAAAGAAAATAGAAACTCTCATACGTTTAACTTGAACCACTAATAAATATACTCTGATTTATTTTGTGTGGATATAATTCTTTTAGGTTACGTTCTTTCAATAAACCATTACTATCGTCATTAATCCTGTCTTTGTTCTATTTAACTCTGGTCAAGTTTTATGACGTCATCTTTGTATTACCGAACTGTGTAAAGATTTTTACTTATTGATTGTAGCTATGAAATTAATACATTTTGATATTTAAAATCAATAAACCATGAATTTCCGTACTCATATGAAATGTTTATCTGTGAATATGTTTAATAAAAAAATAACGATCTTTGACTCTTTTCTCATATGTCTTTGTTTATTTTTTATCTGTAAGATAAATTTAAAACCAGACTGATTACATAATTGTTGTTTGTACATTCTAACAGGTTTAGCAATAAAAATCAAACAACAATCAACATGCTAGTTTTTATGATACAGTTAACTATTTCTTACTCAGAAACTTAAAATCTGTGACAATAATAGCAAACCAGCTCTGAAAATAAAAACAAACAAAATATTTGAAATAAAGTCACTCTTTAAATTCTATATAAATATTATTTAATTACAAATATTCAAACACTCAATGAAAGAACAATGGGTCAGCCACTCCTACACTGGTCATAGTTAATCATTATATTTCTGGAAATGATGCACCTCACAACCAACCCTACGTACCCAGGTGGGATGGTTATGAACTTTTACGTAATATATTATTAAATTTTTTCTTGTTTATGACTATACCCAAACATCATCCTTGAAAGTGGGTGGGACATCCAATGCTGAATTAACCATTAAGTACTTAAATTGGTTTAGAAAAATATATATAAACGGTTTAATTGCTTATTGTTTAAGTACGTCATCAAAATTCCTAAACGAAATAATCCAGCAACAGTCACTTCACTTCTGACATTTGACTATATCCTCCAACTTTCTGTCATCCAACCATAAACAAAATAAATATCTAATATCTTAACCCCAACTAGCAACAACCCACCCACCCTACACTCAACAAACACCAGTCAACGATCTATCTACTAATACAAATACAAATACAAATACAAATATCTTTATTGCCATCAAACAAAGTAACTTGCATTAGCAATCGTCTTTACAAGAATCTATTTAAAAGCTATAAACACATTTCTTATCAAAATAATCCTTAACACTATAAAAGCTATTTTTAAGGAGGAAACTTTTCACATTTCTTTTAAAGGTAACAAAATTACATTCTTGTTTTAGATTGATTGGAAGGTTATTGAAAATTTTTATACAGTTATAAAATGTGTGGTTTTTGAAAAAGTGTGATCTGTGTGGTGGTATGTTATAGTTGTACTTGTTCCTGGTTTTACTATATAAAGATGGTAGAAATTCAGAGAAAATGTGCTGGTTCCTTTTCATAAAAATAAGTGACTCCAAAATATAAATCGATGGAAAAGTGAGCAAATTGAAATCTTTGAAGTAGGGGGCACATGATTCTGTTTGGCCAATTCCTGCAATTATCCTCACAGCTCTTTTTTGAAGAATGAAAAGAGTCTTTGTATAAGAGCTCTCAGATCCCCAAATGGCAACTGCATATGAGAGAAAAGGATATATAAGGGCATAATATGCTGAAAGAAGAATTTCAATGCTGGAATAGGTGGAGAGACGTCTTAATATAAAAACTCCTGACGACAAACGGCTCGCGACATGTTCGATGTGAGAGTGAAATTTCAAATTGGCGTCAAGGTGGAGCCCCAGGAATTTTACACCATCTTCCGCAGTAACGATACTTTCTCCTATGGAAAAGTTTAGGGGAAATGTCTCTTTATGGCCAATGGAAAAATCAAGTAGTTTAGTCTTATTTGAATTGACACACAAGAAATTTTCTTGGAACCATTGTACAATGTTGTTTGATTCAGTATAGGAGGCGATTTCCAAGTCTTGTCGTGTCTGACGAGATATGGCCAGTGATGTGTCATCGGCAAAGAGACACAGGTTCCCCTCAAGGACGCTTGATTTTAAGTCATTTATATATAAAATAAACAGCAACGGGCCCAGGATGGAACCCTGAGGGACTCCAGAGATGACAAGCTTCTCATCTGAGTATGAAAATGTCATACAGTCTTGATCTATTGAGGGTATCTTTACTATTTGCCTGCGACCGATAAGGAAGGAGGAGAACCACTTTAGAGCAGTGCCCCGAATCCCAATGCTTTCAAGTTTTTCAAGCAGCAGACCATGATTTACCATGTCGAAGGCTTTTCTGAGATCGAAAAAGACACCCACAACAGATTTTCTTTGATCCAGCTCTTTTACAACTATGTTAATAAGAGAAAACATGGCATCTACAGTAGACTTGCCCTTTAAAAAGCCGAATTGACCAGAAAATAAAATACTATATCTATCCATGAAAGAAATCAATCTATTTAAAACTGCTTTCTCAAAAATCTTAGAGAATGAAGATGTTATTGCAATGGGTCTATAGTTGTCAAGCATTTCCTTTTTTCCTTTCTTAAAAACTGGACTCACAACTGAAAGCTTCAGAAAGTCGGGAAATATTCCAGTTTCAAATGAGCTGTTGATAATGTTTACTAGAGGATTTGCTAGAAAGTTTGAGCAGGATTTCAGGAGCTTAGACGATACATTATCAGTTCCAGATGCCGTTTTAGGCTGTAATGAATTTATCAAATCAATAACTTCTACTACGCTTACAGGTCTTAAGAAGAAGGAATTCGAAGAAGAGTATTCATTAGAAGGGGAACTTGCACTCTTGCCGTTCAAGTTGGAACACTGTGATAGTCCTATACTTATGAAGAAATCATTGAGAAGGTTGGAGATCTCCTTAGGATGACTGACCAGTTTTCCATTGTTATTTTTTACAGCAAAATTAAATTCATTATGTGACTTTGAGGTGACCCTATTTTCATTAATAATGTTCCACATGGTCTTCGATTTGTTAGAAGAGTTACTGATTTGTTTGGACACCTTGAGACACTTTGAAGATTTTATACTATTACGATATTGATATTTCAGTCTTAGGTAGTGTTGTCTTAGCGGGTTTGCTCTCTCTAGATCTTTGGTAATGAAGTACCACCATCTGACTAAGTCCCGAAGATCAGCCTGCTCTTTGCTTAAGGAAACTTTGCTATAAAACTTTTTCTTTTTGCACCTTATCTTCTTTTCTGGGAAAGCCTGGTTTATATAAAAAGAAATCGTAGAGATGAAATTCTCCATTTTTGCTTCAACTGAAACTGCGCTATAAACCTCATCCCACTGCTCATGAGCAAGAAAATGATTAAATATCAACGTGTTTTCCTCAGTGAATGACCGGCAAGAGCGAAACCTCGGTGAAGCATCCCTTTGTGGAGGCAGCTTGACTACAGTCATCTGGGCGTGGTGATCTGCCAAGGCAGATCCACAAATGTTCAAACCCTCCTCATTGTGGATGGAGAAATTATGTTTTATTTATTGTAAGTAGAATTTGATTATTACAACTTTTTGTGAACATTTGCGTCTATGAATAGTTAAAAAGTTCTTTGCACTGTACAAAGGTTGTACAAATGCAAAGGCATCACAAAGAAAAACATTGGTTTTGTTCTAAGGCAAAATATATTAAAATAAACATTACCATATTAGAAGAACATTGGCGTTTACCAGACTGAATCCAATATTGTACTCTATCCCGAGGCTTACTACAAAGTGAAAAATCTGCTTCCTTTGTTACTTTTCGTTGTAGGATAACTGAGACCTTGCACATGACTTACTGTGTTTATCCTGGAGCTCTCTCCAGGATTTTGCATAAATTTACAGCTGTTTCATAAAAAGACAATGCTCTATATTGAACAATGAATCTTAAGTGGGGAAGTGGGGAACATTTATTTTGAATCAAATAATATTCATGTTTCTTGTTTTTCGGAATAAAAATCACTATACTTGAATTTTTACGAACATGATTTCCCAATCCTCCCAACCACCCACGTACAATAGTGTTGACTCTCCCACCCACCCAGTCACGTACAATGATGTTGACCTTCCACCCATCCAATCACCACGTACAATGGTGTGACCTCCCCCCACCCAGTCACGTACAATTGTGTTTACTCTCCCACCCACCCAGTCACGTATAATGGTGTTGACTCTCCCACGCACCCATACACCACGTACAGTGTAATAATAATAATGTTGATCATAGGTTTTTAGAGTTGATATATATATTCTATATAAAAGTTAAAATATAAGTTATACACTTGATTTTAACAATTTTAAGTTAAGTTAAATATCAAGTGTAATAGCAAGCTTAAGTATAATATCAAGACACAGAGTTCGTAGCTGGCATTTTTATCGCGTGAATGCCATGAATGTAGAGCAGGCCACCCCTTCCCCAACTTCCGGCATCCTTCTTGGACGATATCTCAATTTTACCACTATTTATTTCTAATAATATAATGGAAGTAGAATTTTTCAAATTAAAACAAGAAAAGTCATCATAAATACAATCAATATTGCTTTTAAATAAATAAATATATATATATATATATATATATATATATATATATATATATATATATATATATATATATATATATACATACACACACAATATATATATATATATATATATATATATATATATACACACACAAAATAGTGGCTATCAACGTTTAGAAACTAAACAAACTCAATTTTTTTCCAAAATATGTAAGTTGAAAAGTATAAAAAAAAAAAAAATAGTAATGAAAAAAAGAAATGTTTGTAATAACTAGAATGAAGTATCAATCAGAACCTGATCTTAGCTATTATAAGAAAACACGTTTGTATGGTTAGTCACTGTCACAAAACGTAGACGTTGTGTGGGTGGGAGGGCCGCTAGGAGAGCTGCCAGTAGAGATGGCCGAATCAGAAGGACCAGATGTTGCTGAGGAGACATGGTGAGGTCAGTTTCAATCTGGTGAACACTCTCAATAGAGACATATGGACGGGCATCAGCACCTTCTGACACTGGCATCAGCACCTTCTGACACTGGCATTAGCACCTTCTGACACTGACATCAGCACCTCCTGACACTGACATCAGCACCTCCTGACACTGGCATCAGCACCTTCTGACACTGGCACCAGCACCTCCTGACACTGGCATCAGCACCTCCTGACACTGGCATCAGCACCTCCTGACACTGGCATCAGCACCTTCAGACACTGGCATCAGCACCTCATGACACTGGCATCAGCACCTCCTGACACTAGCATCAGCACCTCCTGACACTGGCATCAGCATCTCCTGACACTGGAATCAGCACCTTCTGACACTGGCATCAGCACCTTCTGACACCGACATCAGCACCTTCTGACACTGACATCAGCACCTTCTGACACCGACATCAGCACCTCCTGACACTGGCATCAGCACCTCCTGACACTGACATCAGCACCTCCTGACACTGGCATCAGCACCTTCTGACACTGACAACAGCACCTTCTGACACTGGCATCAGCACCTTCTGACACTGGCATCAGCACCTCCTGACACTGGCATCAGCACCTTCTGACACTGGCATCAGCACCTTCTGACACTGGCATCAGCACCTTCTGACACTGGCATCAGCACCTTCTGACACTGGCATCAGCACCTCCTGACACTGGCATCAGCACCTTCTGACACTGGCATCAGCACCTTCTGACACTGGCAGAAGAGAACACTGCTCAGCATCCTTTGATTACTTGAAAAACGGTCATGTTATATTTAGTTTTGTTTATCATCACTCTTTAGAATATTCTGGACATTAGTAATGGTCTATCTGAAAAGGAAAAAAAACCACTTTTAGAACACAATCCATAATAATTGTGTTTATGGTAAAACATATCATTTTATTAAAAAAAGTTGTTCATGCCACACACAAATGTTTTTTTTTCAAATAATAATATAAATGAATAGTATATACGCGTAGTAAGATTGGTTTAAATTGTATTTACGGAAAAATTGAAATGTAAGGACATTTTAAAACAATTTACTTTAATTTTAAAATGTCAAAGAAAAAAATTAAATAATTGATCAATAAGATTTGCAACAGATATTGATTACAGTTATTCTGAAATTTAGTTTAATCAACAACCAGAAAAGGATCGTAAATAATGTTTTCGTCTTGTTAATTTATGGAATAAATCAACAGTTGTGAAAGTCAGCCCACGGGAGCTCCACCTGGTCGTAAATTTCCCGTGTTGTTTGTGTTTTCGTAGAGTGTGACAGCCTCGACTTACGACGTCATAAACATACCATGCAACTACGTTGAGGCCAGTGACCTCTCATTTTAGTGT
The DNA here is from genome assembly GCA_035578905.1 of Stictocephala bisonia. NCBI lineage: Eukaryota > Metazoa > Arthropoda > Insecta > Hemiptera > Membracidae > Stictocephala > Stictocephala bisonia. The sequence continues at coordinate 106,197 of JAQJVL010001353.1, forward strand.
ATTACAAACCAATATTGGAACAATAGAACATTTGCAAATACATATAAGTTTTTACGGTTCGATAACTACATTAATTACATTGTATCTGTATGAATTTTGTTATTTAAGAAATGTACAACCCAGGCAACAACATTTAATATGTCACTTATTAAATGTCATGATAAAGGTTTCATGCGCCTAATAACCTAATAAAACAACATAAAAATGCATTTTTATGATTTGTATAACATTGAAACTTAAACTATTTGACAATTTACTTTATATAAAGTGATATTTCAATAAAATGTTAATTACTCTTTTTCTTTAAAAATTATAATACACTTTTTGAGTCCTGTAAATGTTAATGAATTATTGTTGTGGAAAAAAACTATCCACCCAAAAACTAATAAATATTTTTATAATGCCAGTGTATCATCAAATAATTCAATGAGATTTGTTATTAACATAGCCAATAAATGTTAAAAATAAAAGATAATGGTATAGAAAACAAATCTAGATGGCCAAACTAACCGAACTGCCAGACCACTTTCTGTCTGCTGAAAATTCTACTAAATCAGCCAGGAAGTAAAGATCCAACTCATGCATAATTTAATTAATTAATTAAACAAAAAACATTTAATCAATAGGTAGATAGAATCCATAAAAACATTTATATTTAAATTGTTGAAGATTGAGTAAAATAACGCTGTCACATTGCATAAGTAATAAAACAACATGAAATACGACTGTTTTAAATTAAAAATCATGCCTTAAATTCCTTTTTTCATTCAATGGTTATTGCATCTTTATATATTTTCTTCCGAAAATATGTTAGTTGCACTAATTATTAAAGTGTATTTCCCCATAACGTTACCTAGCAAAAACTATTTGAGTTATAATTTTCCAAATATAATTTTACGACAGTAGTCAACCTTTTTCAAGTAATATATAGTGAGTGTTGAGTTCAGTTGCGCGCTTTTGGTGTAGTTAAACAGTGGAGAGAGGTCATTTTCTACCCAAGTCCTTGTTGAGATAAGGAATTTATTGTTTGCCTTAGCTACCGATATCGAGTCAGGAACGACTTAAATACCAATTTAGCAACTCAATTCGGTTATGTTGGTTATTTAGGCTATAGGTTATATATCTATTTAACAAATTTATAATTAGTGTCTGCAGTTTTATTCTATATTTTATACATTATAGTGTTCTTCTAGTTAATCTTGTTTTTGATCAATTAATAATATGTCATGATAATATTAATAATATGTCTCATGATGGCTCCAAATTTAAATATTGAGTATGCAAAAGCTTTCTTCTAATACATTAGGATTTTTCAAACTAAATAAGTAATTAGAATATAATTTGTTTCATTAAAAGTAATATAATAAAATTATGTAGAAATATAATATATATTATATAATAAAATAAGTTAATAATATCTTTATAATAAATTATATTTAATAACCACAAGTAAATTTTCTGATTAGGCTAAAATAAAAAAATCTATTCTATGATTTAATTACAAAACAATGGTAATATTTTCGTAAATCCAATACTTTATTTTCATTGTGCGCCTATATTTTAAATAATATAATATATATTTTAAAATAATAAATACAGTCACAAATTAAGATATATCAAAAGAATTTAAGTAAAAACTTTTACAAATGAAATATTTATTTGTGTCTTTTTTTACTCTCACTCTTTTGCCTATTGATTTTCAAAATAATTATTCATCTGACGCGAAGTATGTTATTTTTGCGGAAATTATTTACAATTTAGGAAGGAATAAATGAAATCCGGAAAAGAATGTAATGGCTTAGACATTGAAGGATGGAATGGAAGACAGATGCCATTTGGACAAAAGGAACAATCAAGAAATACAGCTGACTAATGTTCGCTGTTTTAGCATCGATTGACAGGTTTAAGTCAAGTTATACCTGTGTTTAACGTTAAAATGTTGTGTTATATTTAAAGTGTTTAGTTGGCCTAAATAAAAATTGTTTCTGAAGGAATTATTTAATTATGAATTCAAGTTCATAATTGAGAATACTAATATTTTTTTTTTTTTTAACATAATTGTATCAAGAAAAGATTAGTTGAATATCTCAAAACCAAAATTATCCGGTATATCTAATATACTTTTATTTTTGTTAAGCTTTGAGCTGTGAAACCTGAGTTCGACATAAAGTTTGCTAATAAAAAGAATTGTTATGACGTAAGGATTGGAAATGTATCCAATCGTACAACAAATGGAAAAACATTAAAAAATATACATTAATGTCTAGAACTGAACATGAAATGTCTTTTAATTAAGTTAACTTTCACTAAACTACATTATAATTTTGATTAATTCATTTTAACAAAACAAAATCAACTTTCCAGTTTATCTTCACTATGCTTAAAACACTGCCAATTTTATTTTCCTTACAAAGCTGTTAACTAAATTCACTATGGTAAATTTAAACTGCTTTACCTAAAAAATCAGTCCATTTTAGAGCAAACCTTTAAATTTACGTAATGTACGTTTTCTTATTCGAGTTAATCGTTGTTAGAATCAACGTCGCAGTTTCGGAAGAATCTTTTTATGAAATTAATAAAATATAGTAACACAGCTTTAATATATTTTACCTAATACTATGGTTGAAGAAATGTGAAGTAATGTTTACTATTGACTCATGTTAGAGAGTGTGGTTTACAGCTTAAACATGTTTCTGAAATTCTTCAGATAGCTGGAAATTATATTCCGATTATGTAGCCATCTGTAAAAATCATTGATACATTCCTTAACTAAAGGTAAAAACCTAATAATGAGATAATGGAAACGGTCAACAAGATGTCGCAGGACAAGATCTATGACAAAAATGAGCCAAGCTACTACTGCAGCACAGAACATGTGCCACAACATGAGCCGCGAAAAATAGACACAGGCTGCAAAACTCGATTGGGCCATATGAAAAACAATTTATTCTTTCTCCAGTCACCATAGCAAAAAAAGGATGTCTTATTTTACCAGGTGAAGTTAGGGCTAAGAATCCCTCTCTAACATTTAACCTGGGGAACAACGGCTTAAGGGTGAGTTTCGAAGCACCACCTGTGACCGGGCAGGTGGGCTGCGTGCAAGATCGCTAGATGGTCGCCCATCAAAGAGACAGCCACACTCGATGTTGCTTGACTCCTTTTTCTTGCAATTACATAGGAATCCTCCGGTCAAGGGCAGTGAACATTCTTGCCCATTTTTAGGTAATTTAAGGGCAATGGGAAATGACGAGGGTAATAGATAAAACCAGGTGAAAGTGGAGAATTGGCGAGTCAATATTTTTTATCGTAAAACTTATTGCTTATAATGTTAAAAAAGTTTGATTAATCAAATCACCTTTTAAACCTGATTTCACTTTTCAAACAAGTTTTCCCATTTTTCAGCAATGACATTTGTTCAGGACTTACTTTAGTCTTCTTTGGAGTTGGCGTTGATTAGAAAAACAAAACTTGCCGATTGGTCGTCTTGCTTAGCTTGCAGTTCCTTTACTAAAATACTTTTTTTATTGCTCTATTACAATATTTTAGATCATCTTTTTAATAAAACTAACTTAATCATACATTTAGAGGACATTCAATTATTTAATCTATGTAGTCTATTAGTACTTAAAACACGATTGGATAATTATAAATACAGATTTGAGGTGCAAGATGGTAAAACACTTTTCTTTAGATATAGAAAAATATTCATTAAAAAAAGAATTTAGTCACTTACAATTGCATACATCAATTACATGTAAATAAAAGGTTTCAAAATATGTTTAATGGTGAAATTCTCTAGTGTTTAAGAATTTTTGTATTTAATTTAGAGGATTTTACGGAGGTAGGTAATCATGGTAACATGCAATCTAAGGTTTGTACTTGTAATTCTTCAAAATGCATTTATCATTTTAGCTGCCCATGTTCTCTTAACTAATTTAGGAATATATAAAAACACTGCCTAATAAACCCATAAAAATTCACCATTGCCTTGTGCTCGCACTACCCTAATGTTGCAGATGTTGCATGCAATGGTAGCAAGGGATAATTTTTGCCGCGCAAACCATATGTAACTTGTACCGGAAACTTTTTTGAATAGAAACGAGAAACGTTACATCAGAAAGCATGTTTTAAACATTGGGTAAACTATTAGTGCAAATTGTGCTATATTTGTGCAGTTTGTACTTTTACTTTGGTATATTTGTCCATTTTGTAATTGTATTGTAGTATATTTGTGCAATTTGTACTTGTTTTGCAATAAATTTGTGTTATGTGATGTTCACTTGTACTTTCTTTAAAGAGAACACGTTAATAAATTTCTTCCCCAGATATTCTATGTTTAAATATTACAATACCTTGGTACTGTTGGGTACAATACGTTTAGCATAAAATTAATTAACTAAAGTTAGAATTAATTGCTAGTTAAAGAAATAAAGGAAATTACGAAAATTAATAGTTAATTTTAAGAAAAATTCATTGCAAATTTGACGTTGAATGCATTTAATTAATGGGAACTTGTATTCAGTATAACCTAAATTATATAAAAAAAACTAATTAACTTATAGAACATTTTATTTTATAAATTTATCTTAATACTATTTAAGTTGGTAGAAATATATAAATATTTTAATTATTGTTCAGATTTTAATGTTGGTTTACAGAAAACAATTTGTTTCCAAATAATGTAAATAATCATATCTTTATTTATCTCATATATTTCTAAGACAATTATAAAATATAGTCCAATTATAAAAAATTATAAAATATTTTATAAAATAAAAAAAAATATTTATGCACGATAACAATAATATTTAAAAAATGATATGTTCGAAACCTATATAAGAGTAATAATTAACTAGTTGTTTACGTAGGTTTTGTTTCATGGTAATTATATAATAGCAACATACTGAATACCTCTTAATTCTTTGATGCTGAAATATTATCTAATGGCTGCGTTTGTACTTAGCCCTTACAACACAACGAGTTCCAATGAAAAGGTACTTTACAAAATAATTAACTGTGAATTGTAAACTTAAAATAAAAGAAAGGATTCATTAATTTTAAGTTAAAATTGATCCCTCTACTTGATCAGTTAATTATTATTAAATCTGAATATTTAAAGAAGATTAAGAGATTAAAAATATTATTTTAATCAAGGTGTATATCTGTTTTTACTTCTTTTATTAGAACTAAACAAAACTAGGAAACTTCAATTATTTTTCAATTCAGTGATGGATTTTGGAAATTACGTCCAATCCCTGTGCCAAAGGAACACCATACAATAACGATTCCTTACTTATTTATTCCGTTAGAATTCCCTCCCAATCCAATTGTTTGGACAAAATAAGTAATTAGACTATATAGCCAACGAATACATATACCTATGTTTTATCTTTTAGTATAATAAGGAAATTATACCAATATAATACAATTAAAAATACACATTACGCTAAAAACGAACAATTATTCTTAGCCAAAGGTTTTCCTTAATCCTAAGATTTTTATTTTAATTGTGTTGTGTATTCAATAGTTTTTAAATTGAATAATTTTTTTAAACTTAAAACAGTTGGTTCATTGAAGCAATAAAAAAGGCTTGTTGAATATCAAAACAATATAGTTCAGACAACAAATAAAGACCTTTGGCCGTTACGCCACCGATATCTAAGGGGTTCTCAACGGTATTATTGAATATACTTTTATACATTGAAATATTGCTAATGTATGATAATTCTTTCTACATTAATTAGGTATAGTAAAACTAGAAGTAATGGACATATTAATTCCTAGAAAGGTTTAAGACATTTTTAGATTTCTTTTGACACGTATGTATTATATGTATGTATTATATGTACATCAGCACCCTAAATAGGTCAGGGTTTGTATTCACGAATACGACATACTGGTACTTCAAAAAATAAAAATAAATAAATAAAAATTACACCTAAACATTTATATGAGACGTGTTGTCAAGCTATATGTAAAAAGTTATTCATATAATGAAAATGGATTCTCTAAGTATATGCCTGAGTCCAAATATTCTTATGTTCTAGTATCCACGTGTTTTATCCCAACCGTTATGTGTCTGATGTCTGCATTTAAATGAATTTTTATACAATCTGCACTTTTGAGGCGTTTTATTACCCTGCATTTAAGCATTGGCAAACTCAAAACCCTTGAAAACCACTTGCCCTTATTACACCAGTTGAAAAAATTGTCAGTTTCAAACAAAATTCCTACTATGTACAAGTGAAATAGAACTAGAATTTTTCAAGGAAAACTTTCTATAAATCATAAGTGGTTTAAGCATTAAAAGGAAACCTCACTACGTTGATCACATTGTCAATGATAATATCACACCTATAGATTATTATACTAAAAGTAAATGTATATAAATACAATAAATTGGTATATGGTGCTATATGATATTAGAAAACATTTACATTCTACAAATAATAAATAACTGATACTTGCTTCCAGCCCAAACATTTTGTGCTTGAAAAATTCGAAAAAAGGGGTTTCAATCCCAATAAAACATAATTCCTAACCGATTATTTTTCATTGATTATTAGTGTTATATTTTAATATAAATTAGCTTGTATTTCAAGAAGCAGCTAAAAATTCTTTAGAAAATAATATATTAAAGGTTAATAACACAAATAATTTTACTAAAATAAATATACGGCATTAAATGTATCAAGTCGTAATTCTAAAGTATGATAAAAGGGATTTATTTTCATTTTACTCTCTAGAGCTGAGGGGATAAAATTATATGTTTATATCTATCTGACGTATAAAAGTTTTAAAGTAGACGAACTTTGAATAAGAAGACATAAGGAAGCTAATTACCCACCTAGCGTATTGAAATTAAAAAAAATTAATATCAATTACAACACGATTACTAATTTTAATTTTAACCAAGGCTATAATAAATACATAATAAAAACTAATGTGGATTTAAACTAATTCCATGTCAAGTGTATAAATAATAAGTTCAATAACTAAAATGGTGCCTTCATTACGGCTTGTTTGGTAATGACGATTTCTGAAGGTGGCTAAAGGCAGATCAGTGAGTCAGCGAGACGCAAGAGTATTAGCCAGAAGACCTTTATTACGGGTTGTTTGGTAATTAAGAGTTCTGAAGGTGGCTAAAGGCAGATCAGTGAGTCAACGAGACGCAAGAGGATCAGCCAGGAGACCTTCATTACGGGTTGTTTGGTAAGGAAGAGTTCTTAAGGTGGCTAAAGGCAGATCAGTGAGTCAGCGAGACGCAAGAGGATTAGTCAGGAGACCTTCATTACGGCTTGTTTGGTAATTAAGATTTCTGAAGGTGGCTGAAGGCAGATCAGTGAGTCAGCGAGACGCAAGAGGATTAGCCAGGAGACCTTCATTACGGGTTGTTTGGTAAGGAAGAGTTCTTAAGGTGGCTAAAGGCAGATCAGTGAGTCAGCAAGACGCAAGAGGATTAGCCAGGAGACCTTCATTTAGGGTTTTTTTGGTAATGAAGAGTTCTGAACGTGGCTGAACGCAGATCAGTGAGTCAGCAACACGTAAGAGGATTAGCCAGGAGACCTTCGTCACATTATTGTAGGTATTACAAAATACTTGCATACCTCAAGGATTCTAAAAATAACTTATTTTCTATCCATGTAAAATGCTCTCTTTAGTAAGGCTTTTGATAATTAAAGTAATTGATTCTGTTGGAGCAGTCTCAGGCACATTAAAGTCATTCACGAGAGAAAATTTAAAAAAAAACGTAGAGATATAATTGCTCTTTAACTATTCTACCCGAATCTTGAACAAGAAATCAGTTTTAGATGTGCCACTGATATTCGTAATATATGTTTACGTTTAAAACAAAATTTTGTGTATTATTTTACAACCAACATTTAGCTACCCGTTATATAAAACGCACTCTACTGATTCAGATATTGTCCCCAAAGCTAACAGATGAAGTCGATGGAAATCAATTACGACTGGATGAGGAAGTAACGGAATTTGCATAGTTAATTAACTGCTGTAGATTGTGGCATGTAATTAAACTGAACCTTTTTGCCACTCAAACTCCAGATTTCATTGTTTTACACTTAAACAGGTAACTACTAATAAACCAAGTTAGGCAAACTAGCAGCTCTAGTTAGTATTTTGCATACATATTTGTTCTATCAGGGAACACTATATTTTATATAATATTTTTCATAAAATGAAACATATTTTAAACATGTACTCTTATATTCTTTTTACATATTTACAGCCAATTTTGTTGTGTTGTCAAGAGTGAGGCTATCGTAATATGGACGTATTAATAAGAAAATAAGTAGATGAGTTTTGTTGGACAACAACGTTATAAAACGGAAGGAAATAGTTTTAGATAATAATAAATAGCACAAAATAGTGAAAAACATTTTTTGGGACTATATTATTCTGTCTCGTTTCATGACATTTCTGTATTTACTAAAAAGATTAGGAGATAGTTTAAGATCCTTGATCCAGCGTTGAAATTTCGAAGAATTATGTCTTATTAAGCTATATCCTCCCCCAAACATTTAAATATAATTGCAGTGGTTTTACTTCTATTGATTTGAAAATATGGAATTTTAGTACATCGTGTACGTAGCTTGTTACGAAATACTGTGTTTGGATAATTTCCTTATTCATTGTAGCTAAATGTTAAAAATATATTGGTGTATATCGGTATTTTATATTCAATTACTATCAACTTTTAATGTTTGGAGATAACATTTAAAATAAAAGACAATTGTACTTTTACTTAGAGTATTGGACACATTAAAATGTAAAATTGTAAGCCATTAATACGATAATTTTCGATATTATATACGAATAACTATTCGACTTATTTTGATAACACGACTACAAGTTGATTATATTATGTAGTTTAGTTAACTCCATTTAACATGTATAAAGGTCAAACCTTTAAATTTTATAATAAACTGCAGTCATAATTAAAGTAGTACAGATCCTAGCTACGTACTATTATAACCAATAAAGAGGGTTATTATTATCATAATACTAAACTTATTATAATTTGCTCTGTGCTATTAATATAACAGTCCACTGATGGATTGTCTCTGTGATCATTCCAAATTAGATTACATACAAATAAACATAATTTACACAGCAAACAATATAACTTTGAACTAATTGTGATTCATACTCTGTGCAGCAAATAAACACAAATTATGGCAATGCAGTTTCAATGTTAATGTTTGTTTATATGATTAGCTTTCGATAACACTAGTCCTTGTGGAGTTGCACATTTCCATTTACCGAATTATCTGCTAATAGCATCGTTTGGTGTTTAGATATTATGTTCAATGCTAATTTTATAAGAGAATTTCGTAAATTAATTTCATGAACTGTTGCTGTAATAGATATTGTCATTTGTAGAAGCTAATACTTAATGAACATATATTTTTTTAAGTTTAATAACTTGATACTGGTTAATGAGAAGAAATTATGTTGAATATATAGGGAATATTTGTATCCTAAGAAAATCAAGTCATTTATTGTATTGAATCATTTACATAGCTATAAGTATTTTAGAAATAATTTATCATGTGATGGAAGCTGTGGATCTAAAGTGAAATACTTTAATGAATATGAGCTATTAGCAATATTCAGTAGCAAACTTTAAAGAATATCTCTAATATATATATTTTATCAGAATTTCAACAAATGTTTATGAAATAAATTGAAGAACTACTATTAAATTGGTGATATAGAGCTTATTTGCCCATTTTTTTTATTAATATCAATGAACAAACTATGTTCAAATGATTAACTTATTCTAAATTCTATTATAAAGTTTCTGATTGTATTCAGTTTTTGTATTTGTATTTAAGGTAACTGTGATGTATTTGGTTAGTGATATCAAGTAACGATATGAGTGGTCATCTTTTATCAAGCAAAACAGTTTTCAATAAATGTTATTAACCTTAAAATAAATTACTTTGTTTAAACAAATATTTCATTTAAATATTTAACGAGTAGACAGTTAGCAGGCCAATCACAAATTATAATGCTAAAAGTCCTTGTTTGAATATAAAAATGTTAATATTATACAAAAACCAGAATACAAGCTGCGTATATTTTTCTTAGACTTGCTCCTTTTTCCAAGTTATTGGTCAGGCCTCCTCAGACTTTGTATTCGATTCAAAATCAATTATTTCAATAATTAGGAGGTATTTTTTCATTATTATTGAATGAAATCAAAAGTAATAAATGCTACACTTAATATATCAGCAACAAATAAATACTCACATTTATTTTACAAAATTAACCATTCATATACAAATTATACATTTTAACCAATTATATTATTTACCATCTACAAAGTGTAGAGCACTTAGGTATGCCGTTATATCATATTTAAATAGCTACACATCACTTTTTACTTTTTTAAATTCTATTTAGGCTTACCTTTTCAATCCATCTAAAGGTATTCAAATTATAAACAACTTATACATGTAAAAAATAAACATAAATGAATAAATAAAGATAAAATAAATAATAATATGAATAAATAATATACATATTAATATTAAAAAATAAATATAAGTAAACAAAAATTTACTACTACTGTATATATAGTATTTTTTGACATAAATTACAGGAGACTCAATAAATTAAACGTTTGATTAAAAGTAAATAAATGATTGAATAATTAACATAACCTGTTATATAATATATTTGTAGGGATGCTATTGTAGGCCGAGTATCGAAGATGCCTTTTCAAGCCCATATCCAACACTGTTTCAATGGGTTTCGCTGAGTGTATCACACTCTTATGAGGTAATTTAAATGATAGTAGTTCATGCTTTTATATAAAATGGATATTCATTACGCAGTAAGATATTTTAATATGTCTGTGTAACTGACATATTTTATAAACACTTTTTACTAACTTGATCTCTTCCCAGTAGACACCTGCCACTACCTCATTTTACTAACTTGATCTCTTTCCGGTAGACACCTGCCACTACTTCATTTTACTAACTTGATCTCTGCCCAGTAGACACCTGCCACTACCTCATTTTACTAACTTGATCTTTTCCCAGTAGACACCTGCCACTACCACATTTTACTAACTTGATATCTTCTCAATAGACACCTGTCACTACCTCATTTTACTAACTTGATCTCTTCCCAGTAGACACCTGCCACTACTTCATTATACCAACTTGATCTCTTCCCATTAGACACCTGCCACTACCTCACTTTACCAACTTGATCTCTTCCCAGTAGACACCTGCAACAACCTCACTTTACTAACTTGATCTCTTCCCAGTAGACACCTGTCACTACCTCATTTTACTAACTTGATCTCTTCCCATTAGACACCTGCCACTACCTCATTTTACTAACTTGATCTCTTCCCAGTAGACACCTGCCACTACTTCATTTTACCAACTTGATCTCTGCCCAGTAGACACCTGCCACTACCTCATTTTACTAACTTGATCTTTTCCCAGTAGACACCTGCCACTACCACATTTTACTAACTTGATCTCTTCCCATTAGACACCTGCCACTACCTCATTTTACTAACTTGATCTCTTCCCAGTAGACACCTGCCACTACTTCATTATACAACTTGATCTCTTCCCAGTAGACACCTGCCACTACCTCATCTTTACCAACTTGATCTCTTCCCAGTAGACACCTGCAACAACCCAACTTTACTACTTGATCTCTTCCCAGTAGACACCTGTCACTACCTCATTTTACTAACTTGATCTCTTCCCATTAGACACCTGCCACTACCTCATTTTACTAACTTGATCTCTTCCCAGTAGACACCTGCCACTACTTCATTTTACCAACTTGATCTCTTCCCAGTAAACACCTGCCACTACTTCATTTTACTAATTTGATCTCTTCCCAGTAGACACCTGTCACTACCTCATTTTACTAACTTGATCTCTTCCCATTAGACACCTGCCACTACCTCATTTTACTAACTTGATCTCTTCCCAGTAGACACCTGCCACTACTTCATTTTACTAACTTGATCTCTTCCCAGTAGACACCTGCCACTACCTCATTTTACTAACTTGATCTCTTCCCATTAGACACCTGTCACTACCTCATTTTACTAACTTGATCTCTTCCCAGTAGACACCTGCCACTACTTCATTTTACTAACTTGATCTCTTCCCAGTAGACACCTGCCACTACTTTATTATACCAACTTGATCTCTTCCCAGTAGACACCTGTCACTACCTCATTTTACTAACTTGATCTCTTCCCATTAGACACCTGCCACTACCTCATTTTACTAACTTGATCTCTTCCCAGTAGACACCTGTCACTACCTCATTTTACTAACTTGATCTCTTCCCATTAGACACCTGCCACTACCTCATTTTACTAACTTGACCTTTTCCCAGTAGACACCTGCCACTACCTCATTTTACTAACTTGAACTTTTCCCAGTAGACACCTGCTACTACATAATTTTACTAACTTGACCTTTTCCCAGTAGACACCTGCCACTACATAATTTTACTAACTTGATCTCTTCCCAATAGACACTCGTCACTACCTCATTTTAAATGAAAATAAAAATGGTTGAACCACTAACAAACAAAAATCTCATGGCTTAAATATTTCATGTCACCACTTTTCAATGAATTAGTACGAAAATAAAAACAATATTCTATAGGTGTACTGTAAAATTAGTTTTAAAAGGTGAAGTGACCGTTGTAATGAACTATGCTTTGTACGGCCAAGTCATCCTTGTTATCTTATGAGAACGTTTTGATTTTAAGCTCTTACAACAAACGTGATTTGTTTAAAATGTGAAACTGTTTTAATTTTCTTGAGTGGACCTATAGTCCTATAAGTCTAATTTAACAATATTACGACACTTGAAAGTGAGTAAAAATGTATGTCATTTATCCCAGTTTATATTTATACAGTGATGAAGTAAAGTTGGCCTACTCATAAAATATCTATAAATTAAAAACTGCAAGAAGTAATAGAATTTCCCAAGAGCATTTTTAAAAGCCTTCATTATTTTATTCAAACTGTAAATAGTAGGTGATTAAATATATAAAGTAGTTTCTAACTAAATCACACAAGCACCATTAAGGTCGACCTTCCAAATAGTTTAACTTTACTGAGAGGACAAAACCTGAACAAACTATATACACCTAAGGAAGACGCTAATTAAAATAACTAACTTGTTTGGATCCTGAACTAAATACACAACCTTCCTAATTATCAAGATAAAATAACACGAATATTGATTAGCATCATTCACAGCACACTAGCATTTTTTAAGTGATGATGAACTCCCTTATCATGCCGTGGGAGTTTACGAAGGACTGGGTCAGTCCTTCGTAAACCACTGTACGTAAAGTCAGTACCACTGTACGTGTTAAATTACATCAGTTTTAAATAGTAATTTGAATTTTAGATATTTAAATTTAATTTTCTTATTCTTACTCCCAGAGTGTTTAGTGAGTACTGTTCAAATGAGTGAGGTTGAAACATACCTACATTAGATAATATACCATTATACAAACGAATCATTACAATCGCTCATATACACTCAACAAACTCATTCAAAATAGTTATTCACCCATATTCTGACCCAATCAGCGTCTCAAGAGTAAAAAAAAAAAAAAAAAACACACACACACACACACACACACACACACACACACACACACATACAGTGTGTACATACCACATATAATTACCAATACAGTGTGTGTAAAAACATTACTATCAAATAAGGTTTGTACTATTAGCTGTCATAAAATTGTACAGTAGATTGAAGAGTAGATTGAAGAGTATTAGTTCAATATTGATATTGACCCACCCGCCCGCCCATACACGTACAGTGGTATTGACTATTATATGACTATCTATTACATAAACACAGTGTAAAACAATTATTTACTATGGGCACGTAATAGTTTAAAAAGGAAATTAAAACGAGATAATTGGTAAACTGCTATGAAAAAACTAGTTATTTTAAAATGAAATTGGATAAATTTAGTGCCAAAATATATATATAAGTTAGTGTTTTTTAAAGTTATGTTCATCAAGCCAAAGGTAATCCCCTGTTGAGTTTAAATTGCCAGACTACACATTTGTATTTAGCTTTCTTTGTTCGGAAATCACTTTTTATATGAATTTCAACGCCAGTGACACTTTTTAGAGACTATTTCAAACTTTGTTATGGGACAACGGTCCAAACCCACCAAGCTTGATTTAGTTGTATTTATATAGCTATCTCATAGTTCACCTTAACTAATTATTGAAGTGGTCTAACAAATTAAAAATACTAATATAGCATCTAAATTTGAAGTAATTTTTTTTTTAAACACTATAAGATCCTTTTTTTGTTAAATAATTATCCTTATTAGGTTAAATAATTATCACGATTAATAGGTGAATATTTAAATAATTGGATGACATAACATTTAATATTTATTTATTTATTTATTTATTCATAAGACGCCGATCGTCAAGATATGGGCGAATATGGATTTCGATTGAGTGTGATGAGTGTAGATGAGCGAATGTAGTCATTGTTACAAACTAAGGCCGACTATTCCTTAGAAAGTGTCATTAATTAATAGCCCAATGACAAATGAACAGCCGGTGGTTATCAGCTGATCCTTCTCAAAATGTATTGACTCTAATTGGGATCGAACTGACAACCTTTAGCACATGAAGCTGGGATTGAACCAACTACGCTACCGACCAATTACTGAACCATAGCCACTAATGCAAATGAAGTGAGCGTATTTGGCTTTAATGACTCTCAAAAACAATTTAACTTATCAATTACAGTTTAGTTCAGTTATAATATATTGATTGGAAAATTAATATTATTGTGACGAAAACTCAACCCTTTTAAATCGTATAATACAATAATTTTCTCGTAATGGTGGTTAAGGCTTGCTAAAAGTTTTACCTTGCCATGACCCGAGTGAAGTGGTCACCTCAGACCGTTGGTTACAGCCTTGGAGAGCTGTACATCTTTTACTTCAAGTCAAGGTATTGGAACTATTTTCCGACTTGGGAATTTCAGTTTTCAGTTCCCTTCAACAAAAGAATAGCTCATATTCTTTAAAGTATGAATAAATACTTTTCTACCACTAGAAAAGTAATACATTTGCTAAGTACATAACAGTCATCCGCTACAAAATGTTTTACTTCAAAGGAATATTTAATAATGGAAATTAATGTACAAAATAGCCTAACTTATTTTTTTATCCATAATTACTAAAGCAAAATTTTAAACTGCTAACATTTAAAAAAATATATATCGTTACATCATAACAGTCTGTGTAGTATTCGAAGGTATTCAATTACTGTTTTACAAAAAATTGAAATCATTTATTGGCAATCTTAACACCTTTGTACAATGTAGTCAACATACACGCAGTGCAAATTTATTGTTTGTACATTTTTTAGTAAAAGGTTGATTCATAGGTTACGTATAAAGTGACAAAGAAATAATTTTTCTGTCCCAAAATTATATTTTTATGAAGGATACATAATTAAATCTAACAAAAAATTCAAAGCATTGTCTTTGCTACATTTACTTAATGATTTTTGCTAAAACAAGTTTAAGTTACATGAACTGAATTGGTCTTAGAATCAATATTTTTAACGTTAGAAATATATTCAAGTAATTAATATTACATAACGGTTCTAAAGGCTCTACATATTTGTTTATAGTCTTTGTCATAATATTGATGTTGTGAAGAAGGTTGTTTGCCAGAGGTGAACGTAAACGTTTTGTGGAGCACAACAGGGTTCATTATATATATCTCATTGTTTGTACTTATAATTAAAAGCAAATTATATGCAAACAGAGCCTTGTTAGCCAGATATAGTTTTGTATTATATCAAGATAAATATCTATTATAACAAATCTAAAAGTCATTTGAGGCAATAATTTAAGTATTGTTCTTAAA
This sequence comes from Stictocephala bisonia, assembly GCA_035578905.1. Taxonomy (NCBI): domain Eukaryota; kingdom Metazoa; phylum Arthropoda; class Insecta; order Hemiptera; family Membracidae; genus Stictocephala; species Stictocephala bisonia. The sequence continues at coordinate 122,154 of JAQJVL010001353.1, forward strand.
ATGAAAAGTGATTAATCATCTTACTTTACAACAATTATATCAGATATATCAAATTAATCAATGGTATAAAAAATTATAAAAAGCATCCAATAAATCGAAATTCTAAGTTATTTAAAATAATATAACAGAAAAAACTCTTTTATCATTAAACACAATGGCTAATGATAGCTTATGATATTAATGTACTGACTGATAAAAGGATGTGGCACGATTAAATTAATATTAACAGGATTAAATTAATATTAATCACTTATAAGTGATAATCAACTCGGTTAAAATCAGTCAGCAATTAAATGAGATTTAATCCATTTATATTTCCGTACATTTGATTTAAATGTGTGTGTTTTATTTTTTATTTTTAGAGTCACAATAAACATTTATCATTAGTTTCTAAATATGTCATAAAACTTATCTGAAACTACTATAAAGAAAATATAATAATGAATGCACGGAAATTATTACTAGCAACAGAAGAAAAGAAAATGTAAACATACTGCTACGCAATGGTTGCACGTCAGTAGTAACTCCTAGCAGAGTTGTAACGTAAGCCGTGTTCCACGATATGGAGAAAAACTGCTGTACGCTTGTCTCTCCATGTCTGTGTGACACGTTACACCGTCCTAAACAAGCAACTAGACCAGTGCTAAATAATACACCGATACTTCCTTTCTACAGATGTAACTTTAACGTAGTATTTAATTAGTTTAGTGATGTTTAAATATTAAATTAGTTTCTTATAATTGTGTCTATTTGTAAAAAACAAAGGGTATAGTCTCTATATTGATTTTATATTTAACTGCATTTTTTGTATTCATAATAACGATTTAAAGTTTATATTATGTTTGTATCAGTAAAATGAAAGCTATTTAATAAAAATGTACTGCATTTACGGGTTGAGGCGTTGCTAAGTTTATTAAAGAAAAAAAAAAACTGTATTTACGGGTTGAGGCGTTGCTAAGTTTATTATAGAAAAACTCGGCCCTGCGGGCCTCGCCAGGGGGCAAGCCCCCTGGACCCCCGGATCTTTTTGCTTAGAGCCTACGGCTAAAATTCAAGAAACATGGAACATGCTTTAGCTGCGCTTTTTCTGTTTGCTGGCTCCTTTTTAATAATTTCTGCAAATGTATTTCTCCGAAAACAACATATCAGAATCCAGTCCTCATTTGATATGTATATGAGGACTGGATTCTCTAATTAGGACTTAATTTTGTATATTTTTAACAAGAGTTGTCATGGAAACTAAAGGTGTACTTTGATCAACGCTTGCAAATAAAATCATTATTGAAGTCAACACTGATATGTCATTGTGTTTTCATGGTTACGCGTCACCCTCCCGCGTAACGTTTTCAGACAGTTAGGTCAAGACTAAAGCATGTTCCATGCTAAAATTGAAATGGATAACTGAAATCAATGGGATAGTCAGAAGTGTTTGAATCATAATACAGAAAATGTTTATCCAATATTAACGATTATTGCTTAAAGGGTGAATCGTTGATATATTATATATATTTTTTGTGTTACACTGGGTTCCCGTTAGTAAAATGTGCACAAGTATTTTGCATTAACAATTTTATATGTAATATTTTATTATTATAATCAATACACGACTTATACAATTTCTTATATATCCACGAATACTAACACATTAATACACAAAGTATACACCTGTGATACTGCTTTTAAACATCTATTAAATACTACATCTTGTTGAAAACTTTACACATTAGCTCTAATCCCCCCCCCCCTACGAGTAGAAAAACGAATTTAGTTTTATCGTTTTACATTGTTTGATTGTTGATACTGATAATAATTAGAAAATTTTACATAAATTATATTTAGATCCACTAGCACAATTTCTGGCATTTATTTTCACTTTCAAAGGAAATCATTTTTATAATTTTATTTCAATTTATGAGACATGCAAATAAAAATTTGTAAAATTATATTGACAATTAAATGATGTTTGTTTGTTAACTCACATCAATGAAGAATCGACTGACCCTTGTCCCGAGACATAATGTTACTTATAGTATTATTGTCATCAGTACTGTAAAGGTATATTCACTGTTATAGCTCCAAGAATAGAATTCAATAGAAATCAATACATTCTTGCTTCATTTAGCATACTAAACATGGACTGAATTTACCCCCACCTGCTCCTAGATGACTGTTTCCAGCATAAAATAATGTGACTGGAATACGCATTGCTTCAGTATCACTGAATCATAATAAATGAAACGGAATACTTCCACTTTCGTAGTAGAATAGAATCCAATATAAGCAATGCAGTTAAATATAAAAGTCTCTTAAAACAATAGTTTTGAAAACAGGCGTTAAGAAGAAACACGGCTTGATATAACATACACCAGGTGTTCTGTAACATCATAAACAATGAAGAGCAGATGTTCCTCTTTTAACATACATTTCTTTTGAACATTTCTTCATATTAGGAAACTATTTCTCACGTAAGTTTCCTTGTACGATAAGTAAGATGTACCTCTTGTGGCGATAAGTGTTTTTATGAGACTTACTACACTTATTAGCAAACAGCCTTGTGTATCAATAACATGTGAATATCAGTATATTCATATGTTATTGATATGAGCAAGAGCGACGTTATCGCAGTATAACGGCTCCAAGCAACATCTAGCGTGGTTGTTCCTTGCATGGGTGACAGCTGGGAGATCCCGTCTTGCACGCAGCTAGCCTGCCAAGTCACTGGTGGTTCGGAAGTCACCCTTAAGCCGTTGGTCTCCAGGTTAGGTTTTAGATAGGGCTTCTTAGCCCTAACTTTACCTGGTAAAATAAGACATCCTTTTATTATTAGCAAGCATATAATGTTAAGTTCAGCATCCAAATGTCTTGTGAGGGAAAATACTATTTATAACATATGTAGAACTGAAAATGTATCCATGTACACAACACACCGACCTATGTTTAAGCTCAGTGTAGAGTTATTGCAGGCACGATGGATCTTTACGGTAGTTGAACTATTGAGGCCGGGTTTACTGTGTACATTACTTCTGGTAGTCAAAGTGTTATAGTACTGGGAACTACATGTATGAGGAACTATAAAACTCTGTATAAAGTTGAGTCCTTGAAGGAATTATTAAAAAAAATACCCTTAAATATATTTTATGGTTAAAAAATCAAAACATAAGTTTGGTTTATCAATTAGATCTTTCATAATTGGCATATCCAGCTAATAGAGTTGTTACAAGGAAGAAAATTTAACAATTTTGTGACATTTTTACGGTTAAAACTATTTCATTCCAAAGCTAACGTACACAGATAAATTAAGATGAACTTTTCTGTTTCTAGGGTTAATACTGTTTAAAGGTAATCCACGCAAATAAAATGAACGTTTGTATGTAACCTAGGCAAGGCAAACTCATTACTCACGTCACCATTATTTGTGAAAGGTAAACAATTTCAATCTGTATATGAAATGTAATTATTATACTGACAAATTATAATTTACTTTAGTTTTTAAATGGGAAAACACGGCATTGTTTAAAACCTGTACAAATATAATAAATTGGTGGAACATGCACTGACAAATAATACACATTATATTTGTATAACCAAAATATATTATGATAAATGAACCTACAATAATTAGAAATTGGTTAATTTTTCATATAATTTTAACCACTTGCAATAGTAGGAATATATGACGACCCACTCGCCCATCCATACACCTAAGTGGATGTTGAACTACCCCTTTGCCCATAATCGTACTTTGGTGTATATAAGTATATTTAGTTGACTTTAAAAATTATATTACATGAAATACGAAGCTTGTTGAACTCTGACTATTTTGTAAACCAATGACCTTTTAGGGAAAACATCAAGCTGAAAAACTAAGTAAATAATCCAGATGTTCGATTTTTAAGGAGCTGTTAAACTGTAGGACTATGGTTTAAACCTCTATTTATGAACGATTGTAGACGTTTTATACGTTGCAAGGTAATATCTTGCATCAGGACAATTGATTTATAGTCAAGGTTCACGTGGAGGCGTACCTTGACGAAGTCTTGTGTCTTACAAATCTCATTTCCTCTCCCACACACGCTAATGGGTACATTCCATCATAGAGTGACTGTACATCTTTCTATACCCTGTTGTCACCGTACTTATTACATTCAAAAATACAAATATTATGTTACATGTTCTGGACTCCATATTGGTACTTTCATCTATTACACTCCATATTGGGGAGCGGGTATGGAATTTTTTTTATTTAAAAAAATTTTTTTATTGCTGATTATTATTCTATAAGTCCTTAGCTTTCAAATGGTGTAATTAGTTTTCTCCCCAAAAAATTGTAAGCACTAAAAGAAAAAACAATAATATGTAAATCATGTCACAAGTTTTCTGGCCCCCGGCCTCAACACGGGCTTTGCCCCGCCGGTCCGGATTCATAGTGTGGCTATAGAAAAGCCGAAGCAGTTGGTGGTGTTTACAAGCACAAAAATAGCCTTCCTCCGTCCTGTCTGCTAGTCATTAAAAGAGTATACAAAGACCTTTCAACTGACTCCTTATTGGCAAAATGTCTTCACGGCCAAACACAGAACCAAAACGAGAGTTTCAACAATATCATTTGGTCAAAGATCCCTAAATCAACATTTGTTAGACTTGACACCGTAACACTAGGTGTCTATGAAGCTGTCTTGTCCTTCAATGATGGTTACATCAGCAAGTTGAAGCTATATGAACAGCTAGGCCTAAGGTTGAGTGAAAACTGCATCGATGTGCTGAAACGAATGGATGTCGCCAGGCTAAAAAAAGCTGAAAAAGCAGCCAATGACGTGACAAAGGAGGCCAGGATAGCTAGGAGAGCTAAAAGGAAGCTTCAGGAGGACAAAGAAGATGAAGCAGATCCAGCATATGGTGCAGGGCTATTCTAGGAATGGATTACATGGCGGTCCAGAGTTGCGGTAAGTTTGACGGCAGTTTTCCAAAAACCGTACTTTATTTTTACAAAGGTACATTTTTCTCAGGAACTAATAGAGATAAATGGCTGAAATGTTTTGTGAACCTTGTATAAAATGATACCAGTAAACAGCACTAGAATTATTACTTTATGCAATCAGGAAACAAAAAAAAAAAAAATATCTACATGCATAAAAAAATTGAATTAAAAAAAAATAAATTTTTTAAAAATTCATAAAAATTTTTGTTGACTAACAAACTTATTATCCTAGTAATATAGTGTTCTTAATATGTTGTAGAACATATCTGGAAAGTTTCAAGTATGTGGTGTAATTAGTTTTTGAGAAAAGTGTACCAAAATTTGCTTAATTCAACATTGCCGGGATAGGCCCACGCGCTCCCCTTAAGAGATTGTATGTACGATGAGCTAGGGGTTGGTGTACATTGTTGTATATACGATGAGCTAGGGGTTGGTATACATTGTTAAGTGATACCAAATGTTTACTCTCAGACCATCCTTAATGTATCTCACAATAATGACTAAAATACATTCTTTATTGAATAATCACATAATATAAGCAAATTAAGAGATATAGATAAGATGATTCCTCAATTCATGCTGAGCCCCGTTATAAAAATAAATCAATTAAAAATAACAACATGATAGGATTATATGTAATATTGTTAGTATTTTATATGTATTTGATCACATAGTAGCGTATACTCCAAGCTGGAATAATCATGTAATAAATATAATCATGTAACTATCATGTATAAATGATGAAGATGTATTTTAGATATTAATAAAATAACTCCAACGTCACGATGAAGTTCATGTTTACACAACAATTAAAAATTTGAATTTGGTAATTAATTTTTTACCAATATATCTATGTATGTATGTTTGTAACAACAAACATTCGAGGTTTATAAACACGAAGATCGAAAAAAATTTAATGGATTAACTTTACATTGATTACTTAACTTTCCATTTCTATACTAGAGTGTTTTGTGTTTATTCATAAAACTGTAAACGGAAACAGGCCATTTCAAATATTTCTCAATCAACCTACATTTCACAAATAAAAATAAATTTCAGTGCTAAAAAAGAGCAACTGTGATCAGCTGATTAATTTCCTTATCATACCCAAATAATATCCTCTAAGTGTATTACTGTGATCAGCAGTATGTAAAGGAACTAATGAAAACAACAGAAACTTAATTTATTTAAGATAAAATCAAGTAAATAGTCAATCTTTATTTATCCTACTACTGAAGCAAAATAAATCTCCAATAGTTAATTAAATACTAAGCAACAGCAAAACTTGTTAGCTAGTTGTTCATTGAAGTATTATTAGACATTGAGTCTGAAGCAAGTTGTTGAAATACTAAGATCGAGCTACTCAGTAATAAGTAACGGAAACTGTAATGAAGACCCTTCAGAGAAGTTGGCAGTTCAAGACACATAAAGGAGGATTTTTCTTCCAACTAGGTTTCTCTAAAATAACGACCATTAAATTATTGAAGTTATACTTCTTTGCGCCCGTTAGACACTTTCGGATGGGATGTTGGTCGAGAAACCGCGTCACGCTGAAAAGTAAGAACAAATTTTTAAGAACTATCGATTAATCGATTGTTAATCGAAGAAATTTAATCGAAGAAATTACTGATAATGATAATATAGGTGTATAATATAATAATGAAGTCACGTATAATATATTGAAGATAAATATATTGAATAATATTGAAAAATGTCTTATATTTCATTTATATATCCTGTCTGTGTGCGTGAGTGGGTGTATGAGAATGGCCAAAGAAGTATAACTTCCACCGTGTGGTCTGAAGCACACCCAATTTTTATTTATTTTTAAAAATCTTTCTATTGTTAGTGGGATCAGACCAGGTCATTTCTCGAATCTATATGAAATAAATACAAAGATATTGTCACATCCTGAATCTTTTATTGATTAACGATATACACACACAGTCTAATATTAACTGTACAATATTTAAAATCTATATTTTAAACTCTAATGCCTTTTTATTGGCATTCACTTACAATATTTTCACAAAGGTGTTCAGTTCAGTTTTTAAAATAATTATACTACAACATTTTCTAAATATATGCTTTTGAAATATGAAATACAAAGATGAAACTTTTACCTTTATTTATGTCCAATAATGTACGTTTGTTATTTATTTCTTATAAATACATTTTCTTATAAATACATAATGTAAACGTGAAGAACTATTTTAAAATACAAGCTTCGCGATGATATAAATTATTTTTGGGTAAATACTCATGAATATTTATATATAGTTGTTATAAGCATCAGACTATACCAAAACTGTTATAGTAGCTCATTAAAAATATAAGTGGCCTGTATGAACTTATCCTATTGCAATAAATAAAAAAAATAAAACATCAACTGATTCTACATAAAATCTTCATATGACGCAGTAGTGGAAACACGTGGATCACGGTTGAGGGGCTGCTATATGAATGATCCAGATGAGTAAATATCCTCAGAACAAGTCAGGTTGTTCGACTGGGTGAAGGAGACAGGGTTCTCGTGTGATCAAACAACAGCTTACTGCTCTTGGAAACAGCAAGATGGCCTTCATTTGTTGGTTATTTTAGATATTTTTTAGAAATAAGTTTGATTTTACAAGTAAGACTATTATGTAGTGAAACTGAAAAAGAAAAAAATTCCCATACATCATGGATAGTTTCTCACTGTTGGATAAAAATATAATTAGAAAGAAATAGAGATGTACAATATAATATTATAACATATCATTCGTAATTCAATATGTTTTTGAAGATATATATATATATATATATATATATATATATGTGTGTGTGTGTGTGTGTATATATATACCCTCCCCAAATGGGCTATCTGGGAACTACGCTAGAGCATTAAGGTTGAAAACATAACAATTGTCAAGGTAAGTTTGACCTAAAAAATATTGTTCCGGTAAACATCCGGTGAAGTTTTGGATCGAAATAAATGATACAGTATGGATGCGTGTATTTTTCATTTTACTTATGGTACTTACTTAATTTACTTATAGTAACTTGTATTTTACTCAGATAAATCGATCTAACACATAGTGCATCGGTGCATACATTGGTGACTGTCCAACATTATAATTAAAACTTGATACAACTCAATGTTAGATTTTTGAGAGAGTAAATGAACAAACGTTCATCGTTAGTAAATAAGTCATATAATAAGCATACGATACTAGTCTAAATTTATTAAAACCAAGTAGCCAGTCAGTATATCTCTAATGTTTATAGACATTCTGGTCAAACTTGTTGAGTCAAACACCCATAAGTAAAGTTTTTTGTGATTTTAGGTATTGTTAGATTATTTTTCTCTGTGAATCCCTGAGGTCTAAAGAAGGTGTACGTGGTTTAGCAAAATCGATCAACTTAATTTGTTCTATATTTTGTACTTATATTGTAATAAATGTGTATTGTGTAACTTCAATTTCTTTGCTTTGTATTTCTACCAACACGCCATTTTGTAAATTCAGACACTTTTAATAAACTAATTTATAATTAGGTTTCAGAGATAGAACCCGTTTTTTAAAAATCCTCCTTAAACCGTATAAAACTACTAGGCCTACATTCTCTGGTCGTTTATTTTCAAATTAGAAAATATTGATTTAATTTTTAAATTTCGTCTTTTAGTTAATGTATAGTATGATTCAATACTTTTCCTCCAAAAGAGGGCCGAAAAGCAGCGAGAAGAACACAAAGTGACAGGTCAAGTTTACGAAGAAATGGGGTAGCTGTGAGTTCAAGATAACAGAGGGCACTCTCCCACAGCCCATAACATGACATATTATGTTGTCATTCAAACTTCTCGTACTTGTGCGCTTCTACTCCTAATATAACGTTTAACTAATAGGCAGATGTTTTCTTGATGTTCTCTTGTAGACGTTCTCTGAGACTTGCATATAAAGGTGTGCATCGCATTCATCATTAATAAATGTGATGTAATTAAGTTTTGAATTCATGCTTCAACCTAAATCTTAAGTATTACAACACATGTTATAACCATTTGAAACAGGAGCAGACAATGCAAATGTATATAGATTATACCTTGGTAGATCCATTTCATGAAGTTTGTAGATATTTCATAAGCTTGTAGATATGTACATTGTACAAGCTTATTTTTACATCCTCCAACCAAGGGATAGATAACCCTTGCACGCTTGGCACACCAAACTCGTCACTGTGCTAGTCGGCCTGTATGTGTCTAATGTTAGAAGGTGAACTGTATCACGTAAAATCAAAATATTACATTTATTTGCACTATATCACTTAAATTTTTTGAGTCGCTATCTATTTATTATTATAAACTTAGGAAAACGCATTATTCAGTACTACGCCCTTTATGTATGAACGTATCATTTTTATCAAGCATTTTATATAATGAATTTTGAGGGAGTGAGACATACAAGTGAATACATATTTTCAATCTCAATAAATAATTAGTAAGTAACTAATAGTAATAGTGTATAGTTACCAATATAATTTAATTTGTTAATGCAGCGAACATCACGAATACTTAATTCAGCAGAAGCTTAACCTAGGGATAACCCGTGCACGCTTGACGTGCCAACCTCGTCACCCACTGTACGCGTGACACCTCGGCTTGTGTCAAATATAAGGAAGGTGAACTGTATCACGTAACATCACAACATTGAACTTATTATTTATATATATTATTTGAATTTGGGGGCTCAGTGGTTAAGGTTTCGGACTGCGGAGGGCAAGGTCCAAGGTTAGAATTTTTAGTCAATTTAGGTTAGACTGAGCCAACGGTTGGCAATTTACTCGTTGAATAAAGTTGACGCACAGGCTGTAGGCCAATGTGAACTAGCGTGTGAAGTTTTAAATAAATAAAAATAATAAAAAAAATTAAACTATCTCGCTTACATTACTTGAGTTGCTACCTATTTATTAGAATAAACAACAAATTCTTGGCCAATTTCTTGGCCTATTTCAAACGTGCTTATTTCATTTTTTGTTTGCTTAACAGCTGGAGAGAAATAAAATAAATAAAATTGCTGCATTATAAAAAATTGAAATCTTCAAATCCAGTAGAGCAGAGCCCTACGGTCGGGTGTGACAAAACCATGCTTACAACCTTCCCTGGTTTTACATTATGTAGGATCTGATCACCTCAAGATTACGAATATCATTATTTACCATCCAAAAGTTGTTAAAATTGCGTGCATATACTTATTTTCATTTAAAAAGCTGTTAACTTTTGACTAATTTAAATCTCTCTCCATGTTATTCTTATGGCATTAAAACTTACTTTGAGGGCTTCACGTATCCTTCAAGATAGAACTATTTATGAATGAAGATCTTATTTAAATAGAGCAAGAATAGGGAAGGAGTTTCGTTAAAAAAAACTGCATCAGGTTTAAGGTATAAGGATTGATGGCATATTTAGCATATTTGATTGAATAATATGAAACTAGTGAATTTAGTTAAGTTATTTACTATATAATGCATGTAAGTATGTACTATAGATATCAACTTTTTAAATAAACATATTCCCATTATTTTAAATATTATAAAAATCTAACAGTTAGCAGCCTATCTGTTCCAGGATCAGTGGTTCACATTTCCCATTGCACATAACGTAAGTTTGACAAGTCATTCCTCCAGTTTATGAACATTTTTAGCGCTAAAAAAGGGTTTTTTTACTGTGTTTATTGTAGTAGTATCTCATTCCTAAACGTATATAAACAATATAAGTTATTATCTTAAACCTAATGTTAACTACAGCTACCAGCAATTAGTCATAAATATAGTAATTTATCAACCAACTGTAACATCTAGAGATAGCTAGTTATTAACCACATAGACACCTGAAGTGTTTGGGTATAGTATTACTGCAGCTTTAAATTATTTAAAAACAAGGTTTTGCACTTTGAAACCGAACAATAATCTCATATAATTTTACCATTATTCTTGTTTTTTTCTAAATTTAAACTGTTATTTTAAATAATATTTTAGTAATTTACATTCTGCTAATTTAATATTATACTTTTGCTTGTTTAGTCTGAGATTAGTCTCTTATTTTATCTCACTTTAAAAGAGGGAATCGTATATTATGTGTAAATTCATGTCTTATCATGTAAATATAAATCATGAAGTGCCGCAGATATTAAGTTTGTTAAATTTATATTCCTAAACCTTAATATGGTATGTTATTTAGCAAAGTATCTTATAGAGAACTTAAATACATTTATTTTTGATAAAAACTATTTTATTTCTTCACTTAATAAAGGAATGATCGATTAGATAATATTACGTAATACATTCTTTCAGATGGCCTTCATCATTAAAATACTCTGCTATCCTGAAAATGATGTGACTTATACAACCTTAGGTTATACCAAATAAAGAAAATATTGTATCTTTTATGAATAAGTCATACAAAAAAAACTATAGTCATCGCCTCTAAATCACTAAACAAATTTTTCAGAAGTGTGTAAAACTTTTAATTTGTGTCAAAATTCGTTTACATTTTCCTAAAAATCAAATACACGTTCATTTAAAGAAAAAAATAGTAATATGGACGTATAACTCAGTGAATATCTTATTCAAGTAATAATTTTATACAAATGTATTTTATTTAGAATAAATACATATAATGCATAAAAAAATTTATTTCATATATTCACGGTCTGTTTTCTCACCAAGAAATGAAATACGATTATTAGAATGGTGTAAAAAAGTTCTCGAAACGCAACATGATTAACGGAACGGGTCATCTGATCCTATTAATGGAACAGGTCATCTGATCCTATTAACGGAACAGGTCATCTGATCCTATTAACGGAACAGGTCATCTGATCCTATTAACGGAACAGGTCATCTGATCCTATTAACGGAACGGGTCATCTGATCCTATTCACCATTATGAAGTCAGGGGCTTGACGTGCCATTCATATAATATAAGTTTGACATTCATACATTCACCCAATAACCATACTGACCAGGTTAATAATGGCTGTTTGGACTCAAAAGCAATCGGCTAGCTACCAGTGAAGAGCGAATCCCCAGCCAATAGTCACGTTAAAAATTGTTACTTCATTACCGCAGTCTATATTGTCTACAGGTTACTCTGCTTTACCAAAGTAAGAGCGAATCTCCCAGCCAATAGTCGCGTTAATCATGGTTACATCACTACCACAGTCTATATTGTCTACAGGTTACTCTGCTTTACCAAATGTAAGAGCGAATCTCCCAGACAATAGTCGCGTTAATCATGGTTACATCACTACCACAGTCTATATTGTCTACAGGTTACTCTGCGTTACCAAATGTAAGAGCGAATCTCCTAGCCAATAGTCGCGTTAATCATGGTTACATCACTACCACAGTCTATATTGTCTACAGGTTACTCTGCGTTACCAAATGTAAGAGCGAATCTCCTAGCCAATAGTCGCGTTAATCATTGTTACATCACTACCACAGTCTATATTGTCTACAGGTTACTCTGCGTTACCAAATGTAAGAGCGAATCTCCCAGCCAATGGTCGCGTTAAACATTGTTACATCACTACCACAGTCTATATTGTCTACAGGTTACTCAGCTTTACCAAATGTAAGAGCGAATCTCCTAGCCAATAGTCGTGTTAATCATGGTTACATCACTACCACAGTCTATATTGTCTACAGGTTACTCAGCTTTAGTCGTGTTAATCATTATTACATCACTACCACAGTCTATATTGTCTACAGGTTACTCAGCTTTACCAAAAGTAAGAGCGAATCTCCCAGCCAATAGTCGCGTTAATCATTGTTACTCCATTACCGCAGTCTATATTGTCTACAGGTTACTCTTTGTTACCAAAAGTAATAGCGCCCCATCATAGCGCATGCTGAGGTACTTCCTGACAACAGTTAGTACTATGTCCTGTGCCACTCCGGGAACGGCAGAAGACAACAGATCTAGGTGTGTGGCTGTTTCGACGTTGTTACGTCTCATCATGTACAGATAGGCCATGGTGTACAAGTGACCATGTACTGCAGTAAACTGAGTTGACAATTTATAATTATCTTCATTTTCTAGAAGCTATAGGTGTACAGTTCCAATATTGTGGATGACGGAGAATGAATTTAACGTTGTGAAAAAGAGGTCAGACAATGTATAAAATAATATTAGAAGTATAGTTGTTGTTTTGCTCAGAAAATTATTAATATTATTAATTGAGGTACTACAGTGTTTAGCCACAACCATGATACAATATAAGATAAAGAAATTAAACCCGATCAAAATATATTTAATATTGTTTTCCAGCAATTATATTGTTTAAAATATGCATTTCTCGGTTGATTTAGTTGTGAAATGCTCCAATATTTCTATTTATAAGCTAACTGCCCTTATTACGATTAAAACTTATTAATGTATCAAACTGACTTTAGTGATATATTCGTAATGTTGTCCCCAAAATACAACAATAGACACATAGTGTACGATATTTTATAACTATAAATGTACGCCAAAACCTAAAACTGGTAGCAAAATTTGTTGTCTGAATAGATTTACATTTTAAATGAAATATCTACGGAAAATACATTTACAAAAGCCTAGTATTTAAATAGGAAATATTCTGCACAGAAAATATTAAATGTATCTGAATTTACTAGATTGTTAAAGAAATGAAATAAAGAGAGGAGGTGTAAAACCTCTCCTGTCTGGCTTTTAGAAAATCGAGTTACAGAACACTTTATTTCATTTGTCTAGGAAAAGCCAAAGTGGGAGTGTACTTAATTCAATACAAGGCCTGTGTACTTACATCTTATTGATGTAGTTTTACGTTAAAACCATCCGGATTATATTTTATTAATGTTTATATTTTGAAATGGGTGTTTGAATTTTAATGGCAAATTTTTCCTAACAAATATTAAAAATTATAGTTTACAATACAGCTCAAGTCAATTCTTTTCTATTAATTGTCCAAACGATTATCCCATTGTCCGGATTAGTTTTTCACTTACAATCCCATATGATTTTACCAAGTAGCAATTAGAGTTTTGTTCTTGCAATCCTGCCACTCTCTTTCTTCATAGAGATAGGGATTGGAGGAAATAGCTAACAACAAAAACATAATTAAACGTTTTTCACTTACTTCTACAAACAACATTACTTCGTATTACAATAAGAGGAAACATACAACAATAGTTTCAGTGGATTACTGCAGCTGTGTGTGTACAATAAGTGTTTTGGTAATGGTCACGTGCCATGTTAAGTGACTCAA
>JAQJVL010001353.1:141391-205871 GCA_035578905.1 Stictocephala bisonia
CATACGTAGTATTTTTTATAATAAGAAAATGAAATAATTCAGATTTATAAATAAATGACTAAATTAGCATAACTTTTAATTAATATACACTTCCAAAAAACAAAAATAAAATTAAATATTTTTGTTTGGGAGCAAAATATTTATACACTGTAATATTTTATGATCTTTATAAAAATTTTCTTCTGCTTATTTCTATAAATTTGTATTCCGTGATATGTATTAACTATTACTATGTGTACTTATCAAAATAATTAATTTTATCGACAACTAAATTAGAATCCAACCCCTAATAATCTTATTGATAAGAATGTTAATAGTTTTATCACATAATCAGGAAAGAGATGAGTTATACCAAACAGTCAGCTGTTCGTAAAAGTGAAACCTAACAATTACACGGATTGTTGCAGGTATGTTGTGAATTTAAACTTGAATTGGGTCAGATTACGTTATTATGCCCCCCAAATAGAAACTATACTATACAGCTGTAATCATGTAACCTAACCTACCTGCCTGCCTGCCTGGCTACCTACCTACCTACCCACCTTACCTAACATAATGTAAACTAATTGTATTTTGGGGGCATACAACGGAATCTTACCATGAATTGTATATACGTAGATATACTGTACATAAAATATACCTGGCAGAGTATTCAAGTGGCACAGTGGCCACGTTAATTGGGGATCCGTTCAGAGGTTGAGTATCAATGGCTGTAGCATGAGGACTAGAGAAGGTCTCTTGTCTGGTCAAGTGGTTGTGGGAGAGAAGTAATTAGAAGCCATCGTGTGGGCCAAACCAATAAAAATATCCAATTAAACCGGGGTATTGTTTAGATTCACTGATGACATGTAAGATCCTCGATTGGTTACACGATTCGGTGTTTTCATATAACCGTATAACAGTCCATTACACATTGTACTATATAAAATAATGGAGAACACTGCTTGGTCATAGCTATTTTCTTATATATTATTTCTTAACGTTATTTTCTTATAACAATTTCTAAAAGCATTTCAATTTATGAATAATGATAAAACCCAAAACAATATTAAAGGATGTATTTTCATAAAGACACTTTTCCGACCATTTCTATAAAACCATTAACATACAGCTCATCTGAAATTGCGGAAAACAATTGGAAGGCACATCATATATATAAGTACAAATTTTGAAATCAACGACCAATGGCTATACATTTGAAGCTGGAATTGGGGCTAAATTTAAAAGTCGAACAATGAAACTGAGTACCATGCACTCAACAGCCCACGAAATACTATGCCAGAGACTTTGTAAAAATGGCAAGAAATCGCACTTAGTTATACAACTAATGAGGCACCGTCATTGAACTAACTAGTTTATGAGCTAAAACATGAAGGCTAATATGATTTAGTTATTTTACTTTTCAGCCCTAGGCTCTTAAGAACATTCCTTGTTTTCTTGATTTGAAACTAAGGCTTCATTAAAATATTATGTAAAAGCTTCAGGTAACGATTTATCTCGTATAGTGCAGTCTTGACTATACTTAACTTTAGAATAGCAGTCTTAAAGCTTTTTTATCTTTAGGATTTTCATTTGTATTAGTTATATTTACCACAATTCTAGCATTTAAGGTATCTTATTGTGTGTGTGTTTTTTTTATAAAACGAGACCTTTTTCTGCTTTAAAATAATAAATATGGCATTATTTATTTTGTTTAGATAATATTTTATAACGGTATTTAAGACAACACTTGTTGTGACGTTCAGAACCAATGATATATTTCTGTAGGAGAACTTTTATTTATATATTCGTGTACCTTAGTTATTTTCAATTATCAATAGGACATAGTTAAGTTTAGTTTTCTGAAGGGAAGGAGAGCTCTAAGGCCGTTCCTAGTTTGTACTTCAACCTGGGGTTTATTGTGCTCCTCTGTTGCCCATTATGAGTGGCTTATCCAGCTCTAAAATCTTGTTCCTCAGACTAGGTACCAGTCTCTCTTATGAGAGCTCGTCCCGGAATAACTAGAATCTACATTTTTAGGTGACAACCACGTCAAGGTACTACAATATTTACAAGATGGCCAGACGTTTGACCCATACTGTGATAGGGCATCCTCAGTGGTTTCTCTGAGACCGTGATGTGGCATCCTCACCAGTCTCAGAGAAACCACTGAGGATGCCACATCACAGTATGGGTGAAACGTCTGACCATCTTGTAAATATTGTAGTACCTTGACGTGATTGTTACCGAAAAATGTAGATTCTAGTTATGAAAACGGCCGCTTAAGCCTAAGTTCTAAGATTCCGTCCCCGAATATTCTTCTTTTGAGCTCCAGAATGTCCCACTCAGTTAATAGGCGTTCGGTAGACGTAAGAGCCTCACGACAAAGTTACCGGCAACTGGTCACTTCTCTGCAGATATAAATTATTGTCAGATATTTGCTGAAGTAACTGAACTCAGGAATACACAATCACCTTCCTGATGTCGTTCCGATTTACGGTGGTGAGTGATTTGGTCAGCGTAGGGTTGGATCCTTCCAACCAGAGATTTTGCAAAGACTTGGCCGTGACAAGCTGCTTTACTTTGGTCTGGTAATTTCTCACCAAGTTCAGTATTTCAGTTTTGGCAGTGGTAAGTACAATGCCACATACTGGTTTGGGTCCTACGAATGGACTTCTATAGGACCAATAGGACTTACAAAGTACCATCCACAGTTAGTTGTGTCAACTTCTTCTTAGCATACAAACACCCGTTCAGACAGCGTTGTTCTGTGTCGAAATAATCCTTAAACTATGTCTATTCAGGATATGCCTCTGTGTCCTTTAAATAAATGATACTGAAGGATACCTTACAAATAAATACACCGGGATAAACAAGAGACACATTGACATTTGGATGTTCAAACCTCCTAAAGGGAAGTCGACTAACGGCTCACAACCCTGTATTATCAACAATAATATTCAATGAAGTAATATATATAGCTGTTATCCGTAAATAAATAAATGTTTTATGAGAATGTGATTAGTAATAGATAGTTTAATAGCTCATAAATTAGACAATGTTGTTAGTAGATGGGCAGATCAAACACAATTAAAAGAGCACTACACTACATCACAACATGGATAAAAGGATATTCAACTTTGAGGTTGAATATAGCTAAGACTTCGAACAGAAGAACACGCAGCAACTGTAGGTTTCTACAAGACCTGAATTTACTTTTAGAAGTGATTATTTCTCTGATATGTATCCATTTAACTATAACATTCATTTTTCTATCTATATTAGGTGATTTTGATCATCCTGTTCTCTGAGACTTTCCCATACTATTTAAAAGTCTTCTGGAAGTCATCTAACGACAGACCACTTAGAATGGTTGAACTTTTAAGTAAAATTAACGCTTCCATTTTCAGCCCCCATCCTTGAAACTTTTATAATTACAACTTTAAGAAATAACAGCTTCCTAAATTTAACGTGTTTTGAGTCGTGTTTTATCATCTAGGAAATGTTCAAGCAAAAGACTACCTGAATATCACCAACACATTCTAACACATTGAAATATACAAATATATTAAATCTAATGGTAAAACAATAAATCAATATTCATTAGATATTTGATTACCAATGGAATAAGCCGACTAAATAAAAAAAGCTGATATTTTTAATCATGTATTCGTATTTTCCAAACCATAATATTTGTTATTTCAAATCATATACCTAATTTAGACGTCCGAACATACATTCTATAGCAAATATATTAGCATGAGAAAAACATTATCTTTTAAACAGAAACATATCATTTTGAGAGATAAATTAAACCTCAAAGCGAGTTGGATATTTATTTAATTTGTAACATTCAACATCAAATTGCAGGAAAATACGTGACTAACAAATATATTGCTTCTAGTGAGTTAGTTGATACAGGGAGATTTAATATTATTTCAGTTGGTTACTATAGCGATTGCTGGCAAAAATATTATGTAAATGAGAAACTAGTGTCCAAGTGGTCTAGGGCATCAGTCAGTGTAACCAGAGTTAAGAGATCACACTGGTTCGCATCCTGGCCTCGACTGGAAATCTTTTTCAATATTCAACTTTTTCTTTAATGGTTCTCCCTTTTACTCTGTCTGAAAGAGATTCCCGCAAAGATCATAGTCTATGGGGTACAAGCAGAGTAAGACTTAAAAATTCTCGTATATTAGTTTCATTTTTCTCTATATAAAAACACTGTAAAAACTATACTAATTTGATTTATTAATGCAATTTACATTCAAACAATGAACGTTAATGCATTCTGAAACACCGTGTGGTTTCAAAGCATAAACACAACAAAGCATATATAAAGCTTTCAAAGGGTTTAAAATATTTCTATAGCAAGTGGTTTTCTTCTACTGTACAAATGGTTGAATTTAATACTAAAATACAAAGACAAGCCATTCTCATTATTAATTATGCCGTGTATATTGCAAAATATTTATTAATTTCATATATTAGAAGTGCATTTTATATTATTTATTAACCTCAGTGTTATACTTTACGAAAACTTTGTAATCAATACTTCATGGAATCCTTAAATTATACAGTATATTTTAATTAAGATACTTGTTACATAGATTTGGCATATTTTAATTATTTCTATACAGCTTCTGTGCTAGAATATTTTAAAAACAAAATAGTACTCCAAAGCAATACCAATAGGTTCATAATCGAGAGTACAGAGTTAATGAGTCGAGAGTCAATCGAGTATAGAGGGTTAAAAATAGCAACTTTTAATCCTTTTAACTTGTTTTTAAATGGGATAAAAGATTTTTTAACCCACGTTTAGGATTTTTTTAACGTTTAGGATTACGATACAATTTGACTGCGAGGTTTTTTTTTTAATTTTGATTGTAATTGATCATTACGCATATCCTACACCGACCTATTTCCTTTAATTTCCAAAACATATGTGAACCTAGCGTTTTCATAAAGTATTTGCCCGTTGAATATTATATGAACGTACCTTTAAGGCTGTTTGGTCAAACATTATTTTCGATTTTATTCGATTTCAATTACTTTATATCAGCTATTAAACGCCTCCCAAACAGTTCTTTAATTAAAATTATGTTTATAGTTATAAATACATCACCTCAAAGATGCGAATTCGAGCATTCTTGGTACATACAGAATTAAGAAAACTTTTTGCTGATCATTCCCAAATTGAAAAAACTCTCACAGGTCTGATCTTGCTCATCAGTTATTTTAAATTACTTAATTTTACTGAAAATTAGTAAATTTGATTTTAATTAAGTAATGTAACATGTTTGTTTTTATTTTATTACGATGATAAATACAATATCGTGTTAGGCATCATATGCTTTTTAACATCACACAATTTACAAAATTGTTTAACCTTATATACTCAACTTGTGGTTGTACTTTTACACGCATGTTATATTACAATCCAATCGCTATGCACACTCGCAGAGAGACACACCACCCGTAGGATCACACTTCAATGACTTCCTGTAATTATACCCCACCCATCCCAGGAGAGTGGGAGGGGTCGAGTGTCTGTGTGTGAGTACCTCGTGGTCAGACGTACAGCCAGCGCTATGAGCGGAATTCAGTTGTTCCTAATGCCGGCCGAAACACCTTAAGTATTGAAACGGACGAGTGGTTTAATGCATTGTACTGTGGACCAAGTAACGCCAGTCAGAATCCAGGTTGGTTTGTTACTAGTTTTCATTCAAATTTAAAGAGACATTGAGCTATTGCATAGTGGTGTGGGGCCCATCCTAAATAAACAGTGTCTGGCATGGGAGGTGGGAGTTGACGGTATCAGAGTTTGTGTTATAGTTGAACGGAACAGTACCTGTTCTGCTACTTTTTACATTTTTAAAAATAGGCCTATATATTTTAATAACAAAAAATAAAAAACAGCCAAATTAAAACATTAATTATAAGAAACTTTGATATTTACTTATATTTTTGTAGAAATCATAAATAAATAACATGAACCTATTTTTTTCATAATCACAGATCATGTTTAATTATCATCTAACATATGTTAGCAGGGGAAAAAACTAAATAAAACATTTATATGGAAAAGTAATTTAAACATATACAAATTCAAACAGACATAGAAAATATATTATACAATTATATTTTTAGAGTATATTGATATTTTCCAATGATTATGAAGCTGAAAACATATTTTCAGCTATTGCAAAACATAATTGGATCTAGTATGTGATTTAAATTCTGGAAATATATGTAAAATCCAATATCCAAGCGTTCAAAAGTTTCGCAAAATATACTTCAGCCATCCAAGTAAAATTTTATGTTTCTATTCCCCTTAGGCAAGGTTTGAATGGTAAATTCAGAATGTTTGGTCAAGTAAAGTTTTATTAGTTTTATTGTGTTTATTATAAATATATAGCTATTTACTTAAGAAAATTTTCCAGTACAACTAAAACGCAGGGTATAGAGAGAACATTATTGTGTTCTATGATAGTAGCTAAAGATAAATTATATTCTCATACATTAACTCAATTTATGTATCAAACATATTTGAGTTTGTTACATATTTGAGTTGCTCAACAAAACACGAAATATTTGTTGAAGCTTATGAAAATTTACCATAACAATGTGACTTATCTACCATAACAATGGGTCTGCATTATATTTTTTAAGTGAAAACTCAGTTAATTTTATAGGGTTTGTTTTCGCATATATTTTATCTAGGCTAGGCTATTGAGTTAATTTGTTGCATTCAGCCAATTTAAATTAGAGGGAAACCAACGTATGAATTGATAGGATTATAAATGGATATATTATAGATGAAGTGGAAAAAATCATGTAAGTATGTAATAGCATATCTAAGGATAAACTGCATATTACAAGATGTTTACTGATACACTGGCTATGTGTATTTTGCAGACAAGTGTAATATAAATCATGCGTCAAGATACGTAGATTATCACTGAAATATTAAATAATTTATAATTTTTGTAGATTGCTTTCATTTGTTGTACGTTTTCCTGTTGATTAATATAATTAGTTACATGTTGTAATATTTATATTTCTTGAGGTGAAAACTACTCTTTTAAAATATTTCAGTGAACTTTCACATCTTTTTAGAATGGAAATGTTTCTTAGGGTAGGTCCTAAAACTAAAAGTCATATTTTATTTATTTTAATTTTAGTCACATCTATTAATTCATTATAATATTATTAAATAACATTTTACTTAAACCAATGTTTGTATACCAATGTTGCATCCGTAGTGAAATGGCATTACGAGCAAAAAACTGTTTGTTAGAAAATGGGTTATTCTTAAGTGCACATTTAAATTGCTTTAGATCCATAAGAAAATATTTTCATAAATTTATAAACGTTTCTTCTTTCATCAGTATATGCAACCAGAATTCCATATTTTAAAACAATTATCTCGTAATGAGGGTTCATGGCAATCAATTTTCATTTTCTTTTAAAATAATAATTAAAAAAAAAAACAATACATGTCTGTTAATTTTATAAATGTAAAAAAATATCCGACTAGAATACCATTAAAATTACTTATTTTTCATGTTATTATAGAAATAGTTTCATTCACACTAAGCTGTGAACTATTTAATAAAGACAAACTTCAATCTGAGCTGGTATTTCAGAGCTTGGACAGCTCAAAGGTCACAGATGTTTCAGTTTCAAATTTAATTCATGGTTGTTAAAACAGCTCGAACTTAATGGATTACAAAACCAGTGGAATTTGTAGTCTCTTGGATCAGAGCAATCACTACCACAGATTATGAATAATACAAATCAGTGGGGTTTACCTTAAATAAATTTAAATTACTACATAATTATTTCCAAACGCTATTATTTTTATAAAAGATTATACTGTACGAAAAAGTGTAAAATGGATCCAAGCAGAGTTATAATTGTTTATTATCAACCAAACTTATATACTGCCATTCTAATTAAATATAAAAAATCGATTAATTAAAGACACGTAAAAACATTTATAAATAGTATAAGTACTATAAATAAAGTAAAGTATAAGTACTTTTTATATACTTAAGCACTGCCGTATGTGGATAAGTCCAAGCTACATGCGGCAGTGTTTAAGTATATCAATATAAGTGTAATTCTAATGCTGCCACTGGAGAAATAAAAACTCATATGTTGTAGTTTGAAATATTGAAATATTGAATGAATAGTAGTCAATATTGACATTGCCTTGAAGAGGATTTTTCAATATGAAAAAAAATTATGATGAAGGTGTTATTTGTTCATATACATATATGAATATAGGTGTATATTCATATACATGGTGTCCAGTTTCGACTGTCGCATGTTTTAGAGGATTGTTTGTCAGGTCAATACAAGCAAGTAATTCATTTTAACATGGAAAAACCCACTTACACAGAATAAATGTTTTGCTAAAATTACGTATTTAAATTAAATATATTTGTTAAGTATGCTTTTTCCCTTATGTAAAGTTTGTTTCTTTGGCAAGGGTGACTACTCTACTTTCGTTTAAAGTATTACTTTAAATACTTGTTGATTTATAAATATCTAAATTACATGGAACATCACTATTAGAATATTCCTAAGTCGATATCCTTAGTCATGCATGATTTGCATTGATCACCTACCGTTACCAAATAGTTTCCAATTTCAATATAGAGTTTTTAGAATAGTCCAAAATATTAAAAACAGGATACTTTGTTACAAATAGTGCATTATGCATTCTTTACTCGTGGCAATGTATGCCTAATGCACTAGTAATAATTATATTATATGACACACAATATTATATTGTTTGTTTTACAAGGTTCTTCAATTCTGTAAATAGGTTATGGAGTATTTAACTCAAACTATTAGGTTTTTAATACTATTATTAGTCAGAATATTTGGAATTTGAGAAAGTTTAATCCTAACTTATAATATTTTTATTCTCGTTATACTTTAGTTACTTTTATATTGTGTTTTAATTTGATGTATCTGCCCAATACATGAAAAGTATTATTATTATTTTTAAGAATTTCTATAAATATTCAAACAATCCTTTAGGGAATATTCTCCCACCATGTTTCATCAAAACAACATATTGTTAATTTTGATCTTATTGATAAAATACAATATGTCATAGTAACTAGGGAATGTCACAAAATATTTAGTGTTTGTTGATAACTGGGCACAGTTCAATTTTATTTTGTAATTATAGGCAGAATGAATTGTGTTTTTCAGTTGTTCGCTGTATACTGTGATTAATTCTGGGACCGCTGGCTTGACAATAGTAGGCACTCATTCAAACCGAGCAGTTCTGTTGTTCTGTGTTTTGTGCCAAGAACAGACAGTCGAGCAGTTCATTATTGCTTTTAAAGAGGGTCATACGTGAGTAGCCTATACCTATCTGCATTGCAATACACTCTACAAATCCTGAATATTGTCTTTTTTTAGGTATAAAATACTCACTGTTTGAAAGAAAACAATACTATTTAAACTGCTAAAAGTAAAATATTATTTAAAACCAGACACATGAAAGATTTTACATTAAAACATTAAGAATTTTGTAAATAAATTCAGTAAATGAAATGCACAAAATCAGTGTCTAGAAAATTTTTCCTGATTTTATTATTTAACTTTAATATTGTCCCTAATCTCTTTTTTTATTTTGCTAAACGATTTAGAAAGTATAATATCCCTAATAATTTTATTGTCAAACGTGTAGTCACATTTTACACATCCCACTTTACTCTGGGAGTAGTTTTATTACCAAAGAACAAAGAATTATTGAGCAATTATTTTAAATATTGCATTTGCCTTATCAATGTACCATTAAGTGATTGGTATGGACCTATCACATATCAGTGATTGGTATAGAATTATATCACGTATAATAGAGATTTGATTTATTTTAGTAATATAAATAATAAAATCTAATAATATACACTTAATGACACGTCATAACATAGTTTTGATTGGGCAATACGTGAGCTAACAAAGGCTTTGAGATAAACGGAGTTTCCTTATTTTTGTGTGCTCATAAAGAGTTTTCATATGTTTATCCTTTCGGATATTTAATCTTGCATGCATAAAAAATATTTATGATAAATAAAAGTAAAAAGTTAGATTGTACTGTACTTTTTATCATATAATATATAGGAGAACTGTATATATCGAATCAATATTTATTCCAAATACCAAATAACATAGTTTTAATATGATTTGTTAGAGCGTCAGTTTTATAAAATTCAACTGAAGAATTGGATATTACCAAAGAATAATTGATCTAGTGAATAAGATGGTCCAATTTGCGTATTTCGTTCTATATTTGCAATTATCATGAACTGCTTAAACATTTTTTAAACTATGTTAACGTTTTATAATTTCACAGTTAAATAATATTTGATACTGTTAGGCAAGTTAAAATTACATTACCCAATTTTTTACAATTTTGGCATCCCACTACTATTATATATTGGAATATTCAGTGATTAAGATTTTATGATAGTCAATTCTTAGTCCTTTCATTACTCCAAAATGCTTAAATAGATTTCGGAAATAAGTTCTTAAATTCGTTGAATAAAGACGAATTTGAAAATGGTACTGAATTTCACTAAAAAACTGTTAATGATGTCATATTTATTAAAGGATCAACATAGTGTTTATTTATTATTACTTTTGACATTATTAATTTATTACTTTTGATAGGTGGAAGATAGTTTGGGTCAGAGACCTACACTTTCTTTAAGCAGATTGTACTTATAATCTGATTAAAAACACAAAAAACATAAATAAAATAAACATGTTCTACAAAAAATAACAATGAATCATAATAGCCAAATACTCTGACATACGGGAGGGATTGTAAAATAACAATGAATCATAATAGCCAAATACTCTGACATACGGAAAGGATTGCAAAATAACAATGAATCATAATAGCCAAATACTATGACATACGGAAGGGATTGAAAAATAACAATGACTCATACTAGCCAAATACTCTGACATACGGAAGGGATTGAAAAATAACAATGACTCATAATAGCCAAATACTCTGACATACGGAAGGGATTGCAAAATAACAATGAATCATAATAGCCAAATACTTTGACATACGGAAGGGATTGAAAAATAACAATGAATCATAATAGCCAAATACTCTGACATACGGAAGGGATTGCAAAATAACAATGACTCATAATGGCCAAATACTCCGACATACGGAAGGGATTGCAAAATAACTGCATATTCATATGAATTTTTAAGTCACTGCATACGTGCTTTCTAATTTAATCTATATAAGTGAGGAAAATTAAAACATATATAATGTACTGCTTTTACCAACTCAAGTCCCAAGGGAGGGTTCGTTAATGCATAAATAATTATGTTAACTGCTTTGTAGCGTGTCCTATCGGGCTGTATATTATAAAACATAGACTGCAGAACAATACCGATTAGTTTATAAATGCTTATTAATTTACAAAGCTTTATAACAGTTCCGAGTCTAATACAACTAACTGGGCACTGAATTATTATAGTCTTATACACCGTCAATTTATTGGGCATTTCAGCAGACCACACCTTAGAACCCTTATAGGAATTATTTAGCATTGTGTTAATACACATTTAAATAATGAATAAGAAAATATTTATTATTTATTTCTTAGATTGATATTACATAGCAGTGTTTTTTAATTTCTCTAGCATATAGCTATTTGAGATATCAACTAATTTTATCATAATGAAATATCTATAATATATGGGTAATATTAACGTAACTAACACACAAAACAAAAATAAATAAACAAATCAACAAGCACCAAGGAAACATAGTTAAAGGAAACCAAACAATATTTTTTATTCATTATAAAAGTCAAATTTTTAATGTAATTTTGTTTTATATCAGTAATCATATTTTTTATTTTATTTTGGAGTTTATCTCAATTAATTGTTTGATCGTTTAAACCTTCTGGATCACGACTGGTAGTCCAAACTAAATATGAGCCTCAAAGCATTACAAATTAACACAATGGAAATAAACAAATAAATAATATACATAACTATATAAAACAAATATACTATAAATAGGCAATAAATAAACAATATTAAATACTATTTGGACAGTTCAAAAAATAAATAAAAACAAATTTAATCAACAATGTGCATGTAACATATGTATAATCCAAAGAAATATTGGTATAAATAACAAAAATATAAAATCTAAAAGTAATAAGAAACATAATATTCTTACTATAAACTTATGTGCTAATAAATGAAAGTGAAAATTAGTCTCACTGTTGTTCACTAACAACCTTATTTATAGTAGTTGCAAAGAATGCACTCAGATATTGAGCCTAACAGGGATGGCATTCTTTGTTCCCGTGTTCAGCAGCAAGACCAGTTTAATACCGGCTCCCGTCAAAACCGTATTAAACGGTTTTCCTATAAGTATTGCTGTTGATTTACATAATATATCACATATGTAATATACATTACAGATGTTAAAAGAAATATATTAATTTGCCACTATATGCACATTAGTTATGTGTTCTTATTTATAGTTTAAAGAACAGAAAATGATAACATTCCTATTTCGGAAATGTGTTTTTGAACTCGTTGAGTAAAGACGGGTTCGAAAGTGGCAATGAATTATACTAAACAACTGTAAATGATGTCATATAAAGAATCAGCATAGTATTTAATGAGTCTTTTTTTATTATTATTAATTGTTGTTACTATAGTAATGTGTTTACAATAACTAAATATAAAAATCACAACGATCGGGATACTACAAAGAGTATAAGTGGAATTCATTATTAACTCTTATCACTTTACTGAGCTGAATGTATTTTTATTTTGTTCCACCTCAGGATGTAGGATTTGACGTTTATAAAATATGTGATTTTAACAAAATAAACAGACAAGAAAGTATTTAAAATGTACTAAAATATGTTGTCCGTATAGTAGGTAAATAAATAAATAAATAAAATAATAAATAAATAAATAAATAAATAAATAAATAAATAAATAAATAAATAAATAAATAAATAAATAAATAAATAAAAATGCCTTTATTTTGGAGCGTATTTCAGTTAAAACTGTTTTTCAAATCAACTCAAGTCATACAATAATATACAATGTTGGTCTTAAGATCTAACAATAATATACAATAAATAACCAACACAATAAAAAAAAAAAAAAAAAAAAAAAAAAACCAATAATTTGAGAATAAATACATAACTACATACAACACTAATATTAATTAAACCTATTCTTCAAATAACATCTCAACTTTGACTTAAAACAAGGTAGAGACAAGTTTACTTTTAGGGTACCAGGGAGGCCGTTGTACAACGTCGGCCCGAAGTATGAGAAACTTCCCCTCCCCAATTCTCGCTCCACCCTTGGGAAGTGGAGCATCTCACCGTGGCGGCTTGCTCGTTGAGAGACCTCCTCTCGAAGTATGAGCCTGTCGCTTA
Source organism: Stictocephala bisonia (assembly GCA_035578905.1). Taxonomy (NCBI): domain Eukaryota; kingdom Metazoa; phylum Arthropoda; class Insecta; order Hemiptera; family Membracidae; genus Stictocephala; species Stictocephala bisonia. Next base: position 154,843 of record JAQJVL010001353.1, read on the forward strand.
AGTATTGAGGTTCTTTGATGGTCAGAACCTTGTGGATCATGCAACCAGTCAGCAATTCACACATTGCTTCCATCGGCAGCATGTTCAGAGCATCTCGGTGGGCTGACACATGATCGAATTTTCTCAGATCGAAAATGTATCGAACTGCGGCGTTCTGCAACTTTTGAATTCTTTCAGTGTCACCCTTAGAGATGCTATTGCCATAAACAGGATAGCAATAGTAGAACGCTGACAAGATCAACGACTGCATGAGTTGAAGTTTTGCATACTCCGGCAACATGTTCTTGAATCTGTACAGAGCCCTCAGTCTGCCTACGGCACGCTGGATGGAATGTATATAGAATGTATATAGGTATATAGAAATTTATCTTCGATCTCTTTACTTCCTTCATATGTTAGCAAATAGGAGTCTATTTAAAAAAAACCGCAATAACCTTTTATAATTATAACACTAAATACATTTTATTATAGGTATTTAAGATAACATTTGGAATGCACTTTGAAAACCTTACATGCTGCAAGAAATCGAAACAAGGTTGAATATATAGCCCTGTAACATAGTGTAGTACGGTTGTTTGTCTGAAAGTTAATATCTATTTGATTAATACTAAATAATCCAAGTAAATACAGTTTACACAAAGGCTTAATCAGAATCAGAATATTTTATTTCGTTAATAACATGAATTACATAAAATAAGTCAACTTTACAAATAAACTTAAAATTATAAAATATTTTTTCCCACATTCCTAACCAGCACACCCTGACAGGAATTCATCTACTGAGTACGGGCACTTTTCATAAAAAAGATTTAAGTTTAAGAATTAATGCTGTCAATGGATTTTAGTTGTTGAGGTAGGGACCTTAACAATCGTAAAGCAGAATAATGGAGACCCTTCTCTCTAAGTGTAAGCCTGTGAATGGGATACGTCATATCGTTTCTGTTCCGAGTGTTGTACAAGTGACCAGCTTTGTTCTCTATTCGTTTCATGGAAAAAAAAAACAAGAATATTTTTTTGGATATTAAAGCCCAGTGGTGTCAGAATATTTAGTTATCGGAAAAGAGGCTTGCAGTGGTGTTTAAAATTTACTCTACCCATAATTCTAACCATTCTCTTCTGGAATCTGAAAACTCTTAATATGTTACTTGATGAGCCCCAAAAGCAAATACCATGTTTAATTCGGCTATAAAAAAGGCATACCTGAAGCTGGATTTCACTGGAGACCGCAGATGTTAATACTCTGAATACAAAAATTATGGATGACAATTTTTCACAGAAGTATCTACATGCTTTGACAAATTTAGTCGTTCATCCACAGTAATACCTAGCAGCAAAGCAGATTCTGATGGTCTGATACCATTTACACTGAACAGACCAAAGTGACGGGAATGTGGGGAGACAGCGCGATTTTTTCCTATCTTCATTTAAATGTAGATAATTCGACTGAAACCACTTGTTTAAATTGATGTACGCCTCATTTATTATAACTTCAAGGGCATTCTAACCAATATCGGAATCAGAAAAAAATACAGTAGTGTCATCCGCATAACAAACTATATTAGAATCAACATTCAAATGTTAGTCTTTTAAGTACACGGAAAAGAGAAAAGGCTCTAATAAGGAACAACCGAAATTATCTGCAGCCAATCCTCATTTAGCCTCCCACCACCCATTAAAGTGACAGTCTGCTTTCTTCCTAATAGATATGAAATAAGCAAAGACAAGGCATTTGCTCTCAATCCATACCCTCGAAGCTTCTCCAATAGAATAGGATAACTAAGGCAGTTGAAAGCACTGGATAGATCACAGTATATCTCCCCAGCAAACTGCGATCGGTCCAAGGCCTCCAAAACTGCCTGGCTGAAACTATATACAGAATTGGATGTTGGACAGCCTCTCTTGAAGCCATACTGTGAGTTAAATAAGATTGTCTGAATAAAAGATATGCTCAAGTCTTACAAGAATGATAATCTCAAACACCTTGGAGTTGGTCGGCAAAAGTGAAATTGGTTTGTAGTTAGAATTATCTGTTCTCTGTCCTTTTCTATAGAAAGGACGCACGACAGAGAGCTTCAAAGGTTCCGGAAATGTTCCGTCAGCAAAAGATAAATTTATCATGTGAAGCAAGGATGATGCAACAACATTACCACATCGTTTAACAATATCCGATGTAATGCATACCACTGGACTTTAATGTTTTTAGTTTGTTAAGAACGTAGAGAACCTCTTCGATCATGGCAGGCATAAAGTAATCAAAGGAAACTCCCACACCCTAGCAAAAGTCTTGGAAATTCATCCTATAGCTAAAATATGCCTTATCTGCCTTTTTTAGATATATGAATCCTATAGAGATAAATATTCATTAAAGACAAGTGAATCAGGTTGTCAGAGTTCCCAGAACGGCCCAACTCCTCATTGACAATCCTCCAAGTTGATTTCCCCATGTTTTTACTTTCCTTGATGAATTTGTTGTCATAGTTAAGTTTCACCTGAGAAATAACACTACGGAGGATGGATTTGTATTTTATAAAATAGGAGAAGAAAATCAGGAGAAATATTAAGATGTAAAATTTGTGACATTTATAGTTGTTTGACTTATTAAACAGGATATTGCATTCTTTGAAACCAGGCTTAAAAATAGAGGTAAATTTACATAATCTGCCTTACATAACATATTCTGCCACATGACTTTCAATATTACTATTTAAACAAGATTCATTACTTCCTCTAATGTATCATATAATACGTGGTGATTACATTTTACGTATATTAGCAATAAACCAAAGTTACAGGAATATACATTTGTTCCAACAAGTATCTTAAGAAAATTTTGTAACCAGAAAATTCTTAACTCACAGAATACGTTGTTTTCAGAAATATTTAATAAACAAAATTGTTAAAAACTAATTAACAAGTCGTCTTATATTGCATATAATTCTTGTTATTATCTTGTTTTTCTACACTTTTTATGCAAACGTCGAAAAATATCAATACCATCAAGTAAGTTTATTTTTGTTCTGAATTCTTTTTTCCTTATTTTTTAACAACATATTGACAATAAATAGTTTAATTTTTATTAAAAACTTTATATCTATATTGGAACTTTCGCTTGGTCCACGGTGGGCAAAATTATTGGGTTATTAAAATTTCTTAGAAGTTTTACTGGTTTATATCAAATAAATGCCAAACTTGAGTGTTTATAGTTATATTTTACAATAAATACAATAGTATTTTATAAAAACACCCTTTTATTCTTGCAAGAATGGTTAAAACAACCAAACAAAACTCTTGGATGACAGCCAAGTTTAATACAAACGACCCTTCTCAATATTAGTAAACATTTTTTATACACTTAAATTCAACAAAGAAAGAACGTCTTTAGTATGTTAAATAATTATTAATATATGTTGTTATAAATCAGACTATTGAGCTTATTACTAATAAATTATTTCAATTTAATGTAAGCTTAAACAAAAGTTATTGGTGCTAAAAGTAACTTGTCTATCACACACAAATTGTAGTGTCTCAATTACTTTTATCATATAATTTACATCTACGTTTCATGAGCCAAAAGATACAGAATCCAAATGATAACTATATTAAATAATATAATTTACCACAAAAATATTATAAAACTAGGAAACTGAATTATTAGTTAGATTGTCAACTCATTATTGACGTATTTTTAACGTCATCACCCAAGTGACGATCATTACGTGGTTTGACAATTGATCATCAAACAACATTTTCAAAATTATTTCCATATGGATGTTGTATAGTATTCAATTGAAATTATAGAAAACTTCTGGTTCATGAAAACATCTTTGAAAGGAAAGGTAGTTCATGATAGGTTTTGAATTTATAAAATCTATATTTCATGAAATTTAGCTCAATCTAATAGGTACCATCAATAAAATAATTAATCAGTATACAAAGTAACTTAAGGTTTAATAATATTAGTAAATATAAAATGATATGTATATAAAGTATATACCAGTGAATTAAATTGTTTTGGAATTCTCCTAATAAAAATAATTTTTTTAATGATAGAAAGAAATTTTAGGAGCTCGAAATCAAATATGTAAAGTATAAAAATAATTTTTAATTGCGGACCGTACGGCTGTTTTTTAAACTTAGCGTATAAAATAGACACAATTGCAGAAATAGTGTCTGCAGAACCTAATAATACCACAGCAGAGATAAATAAAGATAATCAGCAATAAAATATTTTTATAAATAATAATCAGTTTATATTGGTACCTGTTATTTATCGTAATGGACATTTTTTTCACAAAATATTTATTCTATGCATTTTTTATATGGATTTCGAAAGTTATATAAGCAACTTTTACATATTCATAAACTGGTTTGTCACATTATTATGGGTTTCTTGCAAAAATAAGTTTGTAAGTGAATAAAAACAATCCAAGAAAGAGTCTCTTTTTAATTAACCACGCAATTTGTTTCTGTATATGATGAGTAATTTGCTACTAGACTTTTAATAACAGTTTAAAATTTAATATGTCTTGCTACTTATACAAATTAACTATAAATAATACTTCTACCACTGTCTAAATCATTTGACGCATCATTTAGTTGTGTGTAATAAGTCACCCTCGACGCAGTTACAAGGGGTTGATTACTAGTATAAAGGGTTGTCAACAATAATAAGAATTAAATACATCATTTTCTAAATATTGTATTGTATTAAAGAGACCTATTCTATGGTTGTTTGTTTTATATCGTTAGATTTACTAATAAACTACACTTAAGTAACGTTTATATATTATTTGTAAAGAGTTTTTTTAGAAGTGCACTAAAACAACAATTTAGTTTTATGCAGTATGTATGAAATATTACAATAATACTCTAGTAAGGAAATTATAACAAGTATATTATTGAACATAAAGCTAGCTAGCAAACTGTTTTTAAGTTGTAAATTTATGAAAATTAAAACAGGTTTTATTTAAATATATTTATTGGTATTGTACTAATATAACATTGTAGTATCCAATGGCCTGACCAGAGGATTCCGACGGTATCGCAAGATTCCGGAATCAAGCGACATCGAATGTGGCTGTTCCTTGGATGGCTCGTCCCTGCAAACAGGTCACTGGTAGTGGTTCGGAAGTCACCCTTAAGCTGTTTGTCTCCAGGATAAGAGAGGTCGTCTTATCCCTAACTTTACTCGGTTCGATAAGAAACCCTTTAACTTTTTACTTGGTTTTTAATGTTTATAAATAAATAGAGATACAATAATACCAGTATATTTTTGTAATCGATACATCTTTAGATATTTTATGATGGCTACTAATAAAACTCGTTGAATATCAATGGAACACTCTTGAAAAAGCAGATATTTTAACATTATTGAGCCAAACAAGAAGGGGTATGACTGTAAATTGCAATATGATACATCGAATTGGCTCACGAGATATCTCCCCGTCAAGGGAGCGTGGTTACATGTTTGTCGAGGGATGTGTACGTCATGTAGTTCGTATTTATGCCATCCTAAATGTTACGCACGAACTTGTTTCCGTTACCATAAAACAATATTCAATATGTTTTCCTGGGTTTAGCCTGTTTTTAGATTACACATTTAAACTAAGCAAAGATTAATATGTATGTATGGGTTTAAATGTTACAGCGTAACGTACGATATTTAAAAACCAATATTACGAGAAATATACTATACAATATTTCAAAATATATTGACTCATTCACTTCAGCTCATATTATAAGCATTGCTCTCCTAAAGACAATGTTGGCTCAGTTAAGAAGGAAAGGTTCAGCATTTGCTATTAAATATTGTAAAAAAATTAAACTGAACACTATAGTTAAAAGTATGTACAGCGGTCTAAACATTGACATTTCCAGAATTTACAAAACATTCTTCCAAAGTAATATATTTTTTTATTAGTACTTTTTGTCTCGTATAAAAACGTTTCCCTACCTTTTGAGTGTAAGTTTTGTATAATTTACAATTCTTAGTGCAGTAGCTGAACATTGTAAGTCGGAGAAACAATTTGAAACTGTAAAACACCTGTAAGGCGCGCTTTAATGAAATATATCCTTAGTGAAGAAAATAAATTACAATTATTCTTTACTAAAAAGAACATTAATTTTGTTTAATAGCTGCACGAATGATTTATTTTAAAAGTACTTAAAAAAATGCTTACTAAATGCACCACACTTTAACACCAAGGCAAAAAAAATAGTTAGTTTAATTAGAAAAGGTAATTTAAAATATTGTATCTAGTAAAGTGAAATGTAGTTAATAACTAAACTTTTATGTTATTTCGTACTACAACAAACCACTTTTATTATCGACGCTTTTAAAGGATATGTACGTCAGCTGGTCCCTATATGAAGATGACACTCTTCAATCAACACTAGCAGCACGTCAGTTTCATATATAGCAATACGACAAGCCTTATGTATCGCCTTTCGCCATCAAACCAACAGTACACTTATCTGTGTTACGAACAAAGTTATTGACTATGTTAATATTTTTTACTATAACACAAGAGTGTATTTTTCATATGTGCTAATTAAGAACTATTTTCATAGGTATCAGCAGAACAAAAAATATGTATTTTCATACATTAATAATTTTTTGAAATTGTAAAATTGCTAAAAATCTGTATTACAGAACATTTATTTATCAATAAAGTATGATGTATTATCATTACAAATTCCCAAGCTAAGCATTTGTGCTACGGAAAGATAGTAAGCAGCGAAGTAAGAATGTTGTTTTCTCTACAATATTAAAAATGTTATAAGAAATGTGACATGAAATTGATACACTAAATTAGCTTGGCCTGGTTAAATAAAGGGTGCCAAACGTGATTTGGTTTTTCCCACTATCAGTTAAGTATATTTTTATCATACATTTGTAAAATAAAATCCCCTATACATTGTATGATAAAACAAAATGTTGATAAGAAAATAACTTTACACATTTCTTCATATTTTTCATTTTCATCTTTCATACCTGAAAATGGGTTTAATTAATTTAAATGTACATTGTTAAAAGCGAAAATATGAATAGAGGTTTTGTTGATGGATATAAATGTAGATACCCCTTTGTAAGAAGTTGAAAGTGTAAACACTCCTCGTAACTTTTATGATGTTGAAAGATCTCTAGTCAATTATTGAAAATAATATACATAAATAGTCTGCAGGTTGGTAAAGGTTGTGCTTCATAGTTAGGTGAAAAAGCCTTCCTTTAAAACTCTAAAATATGGATCACGCAACTTTATGAACCACATTCTGTTGGAGTAACTGCCAACAACTTATAGTTGTTTGTAGAATGCTTGCTCACTTTTGAAAACTAAATGCACCACCTCACATTCTTTTGTTCAAGGTTAGCACTTAAATCATCCACTTAGGCAACTTTAAACTTCCTGAACTATGGACATACTTGCTGTTGGAACTATTAGAACTAAATGTCATACATATAATCAAATCCATGGCATTTACAGGAATATGGAATCGAAAATAAAAAGTTAGTTTTCCGCTACTACGGGATAGTAGGATATAACAACTCGCTCTGTGAGAGGATCTGTAATACCTTTCATTCAATAATTTAAACTGTATAATATATTTATAGTAAAATTAATATCTAGTCATATGATACATATGATAATACTATAAATGAATAAACAAACGCAAAAGAATTTAGTATCTAAAACACAAATAACTCCGTGACCTATGGAAACCAATCAAGTTATGGAACTGTGGCTTATCTTATGGAATCTGGTGAACTCGAAACTGGTCTAGACCCCAACAAGTAACAGCCACTCGATACTGGTGGTTCCAAATACCAAACCCGCAGTGGATCCCCTAACATATGACTAATACCATTGATTTTACTATACATAGAAGATAGTTCCATCCAATGTTAAATTTTGAGGCACGGAATATGGGAGCAACCGTGCTGCAACCTGGCGTCAATCAAGTTAAAGAGGTCGAAATTGCCTCCAGTTTCGACTGTTCAGTTGCACATCCTGGGAGCAGTAAAGGAAACTAATCACTCCCTCTCATTCCTCGATTCTCTCTCTCTTCTTTCTCATGAGACGAGCGGAAGTAATTGTCTACTGTCGCCCCTCCAGCTGTCTACTGTCGCCGATTGGCCTTGATAAGAGAGTCAAAGTGGGATATTATTCCGTTCTGTGGTTTGTCTTGCACGGAAAGGAATCGCGATCTTTTATTTAGGCCTTAGGGGTTTGTGAATATGAAAAATGTTAGAGGACATGTTTTTGTTATTTTGTCAATGTAAATAACAATATGTTACAGATGTTTAGTTAAAACATTATGCATTATCTAAAATGACGTAAATACTGCGTATTGTAAGTTTATTGATATTTTAAGTAATTGTATATTTAGAAGTAGCAAGAAAAATGGTGGTAGTTTGAAATTGTTAAAGGCTAATTTTTTTTGTTAAGTCCCTGAATAACACCAAACATTTTACATAAATTTGAGAGACGTAAAAAATTATATAAAATTTCTACGAGAAGACCATATGACAGAGTTTTTCAAAATTATTTTGCAAAATATACTAATCAATTAAATAATGTGATCAATTTTACAAAAAAAAACAATTATTATTCAACATCATTGAAAACTGTAAAGGTGATGTATCTGAGCAGTGGAAGGTAATAAATAACTTAACAAGTGGTTTTTAAAATAAATAGTTGAGCTAATTGAATTGCCAAATGGCGAAGTTATGTGTGAGCCTTCCGTCATTGATAAGATAAACAATCACCTTATCGCAATGCAGTCTAGCCGTCCAGATGTTGTACATTCCAATACTCTTCCACCTTTACGTACTTACTATCAATATTCTTTCTTTTTAATTCCAACAGATTTAGATGAAATTAAGAGTATTGTTAAGCTTTTAAAAAATTAAAAATTAACTGGCTCTGACCAAATTAATGTATATTTACTGAAAAATATAATTGATGAGATTACCAGTTTTAGTTCACTTAATAAACAGTAGTTTTATCAAAGGCATTTTTCCTGAGAGCCTAAAGATAAGTTCAGTGGTACCTATTTTGAAGGACAATAACTCTATAAAACTAGATAACATAAGACCAATCAGCTTGTTATCTGTATTCTCTAAGGTTTCTGAAAAAAAAACAATGACTAAAAGAATCCATAGGTAGTTATTTATCTAAGTTAAATTTTCTAATCTACGTCAATTCGGTTTTATCAAAGGAAAGTCAACTGAGGATGCGTTACTAGTAGTATCAGAAATAATTTATAACAGTTTAATTATTCATTAACTTATCATCTGTCATAAAGTTCACATTTAATACTAGAATTAACCCTTTATATTATTGAAATCATTATTCATTTTATATCAAGTAATTAAAGCTTCTTGTCAATATTGCATTGTATAATATTATTGTTGTATTTTTAATTATAAATGAATATCACTTTTGTTTAAAAGTAAATTGAACTATTTGTCATACATACCACAATATTAAAATCTGCTTCCTTGTCACGCCGTGGACAGTGAAATGTGTGTGGTAGGCCTACCGAAAGTTTTAATATTCGTTGTTTTCCTCGTGTGTGAACTGTGTTTGTTAAGTTTTAATTAATTTGTGACGCGTCCCACTTGGACCTATTTGTGTTCTTTAACCTGAAGATGCCGTTTATATAGTTTTGTTAGTTCTTGGCATTGTTTGTTCTGTTATAATTAAAAACGCCACAGAGTGCGGCTTTAGTTTATTTTGTTATTATTTAGACTCTGTAGTTACTTAAAATTATTTATTTCTTATGTTATTGCTGGTCACGCTACTTGTGAAATTTTACCAGTGTAATTCCAGAGTGTGTTTACCAGAGAAATTTAAAATATAAATAAATTGCAGTTTATCTATACTTTCACATCTAGTAAAATAATAGAAACGTGTATGAAAAACAGATATGATAACTTTAATTATATTCGCCTTAGACATACTTTTTACAATGGTCTGATTCAATCAATGTTATGGAACGGAATTTTTGAAAGGGGGATATAAACAAAATTTACAATAATTTCAACCTGATTAAAATAATGAAAATTGAATCTAAATAATCAGTAGTCTAGTTATATTCTATCACGATAATATTTCCTAATCAATTTCAATTTACATCGAGATTGTTTTTCTGAAGAAGTAATAAAAGTCACAACTCTTCATGATTCCGAAAAAAATGAAAACTGACCATTCACCAAAGAATGAAATATTTTACAAACAATCATGCAATTACTTGGAACCAAATAATATGTTAATGTTACATACAGTAATAGTAAAACAGAAGTTTATAATAAAATGAAAAATAATGCTATTCTAAATTAAATGCCTATACATAGATAGTCTGAATCAGGTCATAAGATGAAAGCTATTTTTATCTTGTATAGAAGTAAATTAGTGGTTTGTTATGATTTTCTCTAACCCTATCATGAAATTTAAATCTCACCTGGGTTTTATATTTTTCCCAGTATTATTCTATATAAATATCATAGGCATATTTCAATATCTATTTTGTCAAAGAAATAAATAATGTCAAATTTTTTTATGTTTCACTATATTATATATTCCTGGAATATTTGCGGATTAATTTCATAATTGAAATGGGAGTCATTGATTGGATTTAAAACAATTAATTTTTTAATCAATCACCGAATATTAAAAAATTTATGATTGAGTACAACAGTCGATTTAATCACCTAATCGATGGTTAAAATGCAATAAATAAAGATTATTCAGATGGGCTATATAATATAAAAATGTTTACTAAATCAGCAGTAATTATCGCCAGCATTGCCGATAAGTTAGCGGTCTATTCAAGTGTGTCTATTTACAAATACACGGTGTGTTAATCATATAAATCAATAAGGTGTTTTAATTTATTCGGTTATAAATATTTCTTTATTCAATATGAATGTCACACTGTTTTACTGTAATAGTATCAACGCAGTATTCTTTATTATTCGAAAGAGATGCAAATATAAAAACAGATAACCCGGATAAACGTTGGCAATATGGAATAACGGAAACAATTATCTAAGCAGGACGTTGTTTATGTGTGGAACCTGAGGAAGGAGAGGGCGGGGCGGCTGTCTGGAGAATGGGAGAATGGTTTAAGAGGAGGGAAGTGAGAGAGAGACGGAAGAGCGTGCGAGAGAGAGAGGAAATAGGGCTATGCGCAGCGCAGCGTGGGGCCTCAAAACAGCAGTTCCAAGTTAGGTTTTTTACATATGACAATATTAATAAAGCTCAGGGTCAGAGTTTAAAAGTGTCCCTCGTGGATAGTTCTCTTATGGCTAATTTGTGTGGCTTACATTAGAGTTAATTCACCTGATTCAGTGAACATAATTGAGACAGATAAAAAAAAAACCAGACTGATGTGTCCAAGTAGGTCTCATATTAGGAGGAAAATAAAAAAGATTAACTATTAGTTCTTAAACATATTGTACACTTAAATATGTTGGAACAAATTCGTGGTGTTGGAATTAAATCACTCAGGCTATTGACACACTTATTGTTTAAAATTATAAATCAACTTTTTTTAACAATATGAGAAACTTTATTTCTTTTTAAATAAAGAGCTGTACATGAGAAAAATCATTTTCCAAGCTACCAAAAACAAGTAAAATAAATTATTAATAACTAATTCATAAAATAAAAGTCGTCTTCAAAAATATTATTTTAGGTAGACCGATAAAGCATTATATTTTACAAAATAATAATGACATTGTATATATATTACAGAACAACGGTGGAAATAGTTCCCCTCATGGGAAAATGCTTGTAGTAGAGGAACGGGCCACTACCAGCCAGACGTATATAAAATGAAAATATTACTTTTATATAATCAAATAAAAATAAAATAAGTATATAAATAAATTTATGTTTCATAAAAAAAATATTACTTAAAGCTATAAACAATACAAAGGAACACTTTTATAAACAACATTTCCTAACATTAGAAGCCACAACAAATAAAATTAAAAAAATAAAATAAAATAAAGGAGTACTGTAATCCGCTAAAAAACTAAAACCTACGATAATTAATAGAAGGATCGCAGTAAATTGACAGATATAAGAAGTGTTTGAGGAAGTAACATTTTTTTCAATAAATTGATTGTAATAATACCAAGATAATAGAATTCAATTTTTATATTTAAATTAGATTTGAAAAAAATGGTCAGCTTAAGCCGTGGATATACTGTAAAGACGCACAGTAGATTAAGAAATGAAAAACAATATGTGGGATAAATTTAATTTAATTAAGTGTAATATCAATTTAAGGATATACAGTAACTGAAATGGGTCGGTGATAGACTTTGAAATATTGTCGTGTAAGCTCAAGGCATGAGACCATTACAACATGTCTCACTGTTGGAGCTTGGTGGTAAACATGGATATGTGAAACAATATTGTAATACACGTCAGAGGGTTGATTTAGAATATAGAACATTGGCCATTACATCATGAAAACACGTTTTAACCCCACAGGTTCAAAGGCATTTCTGATTAAGAACAAACTGTATTATAAACGTGTTGCCTATTAACATATTATATGTATTGGCTTTTTGGAAAACAAATGTCAACATAATTGTATGTGCTAGTTCATTATGGGCAAATTTATAAACAATATTAGTAGGGCTCATTTAATTTATTTAAAAGACATTTTTGGATCAATAATCAATATATTCTAAAAATATACATGATATACTCGTAAAATATTCCCTGAAAATTCTGTTTGTCTATATACTAATTCTTAGTTATTAAATGTGGCATAGTTATGTGAAAATAAATACTGTGATTATAAATTCAGAGTAAGCATTTATTTAAAATATGAAGTGTTTATAGTTTCCAAAACTTAAAACCACTGTCAGTATAATCCCCGCTGGTACTATAGGTAATGCTCATAATATAATAACTGTGGCCGAAGTTTTCATTTCCGTTTGATATATTTTTCAAATAGTTTTGTAATTAGCATAATACTTGTTGGTACAGTATATACACAGTGCAAATAAACGAAACACAACACAAATTTATTACTATATAAGCATAAAATGCACAAATATTATGGTTCGGTGAACCACCCTCACATTCCTCAGACCACAGGGATTCACAAAAAATGGAAATGGTGTTCAACAATTAAATTTATAGGCACGTGACCCCATTGGCTGGACTCGTCAAAATGGCGGCTACTGTGATATAATTGGTTAATCACTATTAGCTGTTCTTCTGTTCTATTTTGACTGAAAATACATTATTAAAAACTATTTTGGATTTGAAATTAACCTGTTAATTCATTAATTTATCATGATCCTTATATTTCTTTAAAAATAAATACCTATTCCCAAGAATTCATAATACGACCCTTCTTACAAACTTTAAGAATATCTACATTTTCATCTATTTTATTCAAACTGTGGGTATAATTCAGAAGGTGTTTAGCTACATTCTTTCAGGTTTCTTATTTTTAAAAGCAGAGACATGATTTTTATATCTTTTGCTAAAATTTACAGTTTGACCTATGTAAAACATGTTACAATCACTATAGTTAATCCTATATATTCCTGAATTATTGAATTTATCTTCACTTTCAATATTCGGGCGTAAAATATTTGACATGTTATTACAAGTCTTAAAAGCTATTGATAAATTGAATTTCTTAAATCTATTAACAACTCTTTGTGTAAACGGTCTCTTGTTATGGAGGGATACATACTTCTTTTGTTCTTTATCGGATTTTCCATTTTTAAGTGTTGTTCGTTTATCGTCTGGAATTTTATTTTCTATTTTCTTTTTTATTCTACTTCCAATTAATTCAATGATTGTTGCCTTGTTCAATACTCAATACTCAATATTTATTGTCATTAGAACATGAACATGCATTGACTATCGTCACATTGAATTTACATTTAAAACTGGATTTAATTAGATTTATCTAGAAGAAAACAGTTTACACTATATTATTCCTTTGTCAAAAGAAGACTCTTTACAGCTCGCTTAAACTTATTCAAACAATCAATACTTTGTATATGTACTGGCAACTTATTATACAATAATGTGGATGAATATAACATTTGTTTTTGAAAAAAAAAAAAATGTGTTTGGGAAGAGAAAGTGAGTTACTGTTCCTAAAGATAAATCTCGGATTAGTGTTTTTTTTTTTTTTTTTTTTTTTTTTTTTTTTAATTTATGTGGATATTTTTAAACAAACATCAGGGATTCAAGAATGAATAGAGACGAGAATGTTAAAATATTGTGTTCTCTGAATGCACTCCGACAGGATTCGGAATTTTTCAAGCCAAGTATGATTCTTATGGCTCTCTTTTACAAAATGAAAGTAGCCTTTGTCCTGGAACTTTCAAAACCCCAAATTTGCAACGCATAACTGATGTGGGGGAAAAACAACCATAATATGCCAATAAGAGTATATATTTGTCTGTAAACGAGGCCAATCTTCTTAACATAAAAATGCAGCTAGAAAGCTTTCTGGTGACCTTTTCGATGTGATTACTAAAAGTTAAATTAGAATTAATAATGAGGCCTAAGAAGTTCGTCTCAAAACTGGTGCTAACCCCATCTTCGCCGAGTAAGAGACTATATTCATCAAATTGTGACCTCAATTAATTCAAAATCTAAGATCTTTGTCTTGCCAGAGTTTTTTTCTGGTAAGCCATTGAATCAATAAGCTACATTGCATAAAAAAGTCCAGTTCAAGTTGATTCCTATCTAAGTTTGCGAGACTGTAAGAGGTGTCGCCAGCGAATAAACAAAGAGTCCCCTTGTCAATGCAGTATTGGATATCTATAATAAAAAGTAGGAACAAAATCGGACCTAATACCGTGCTTTGAGGCACTCCAGAGATAATTATGCTGATTATCTCTGGAGATTCCTGTGATTCATGATTTGTAATGCATGCAGAACTATCCACATAAGAAACTTCTATTGACTGTGTACGGCCAAGAAGGAATGATGAAATCCATTCAAGAGAGGAGGAGGCCTCTAATGCCAAGACGTTCAAGCTTTTGCATCAACAAGGAGTGATCAACCACATCAAACGCTTTACTCAAATCCAAAAAGAGGCCCAATACCCTCTCTCGGTTGTTTAGTGATGACGCTATATTTGATATAAACTCAAAGATGGCGTTCAGAGTTGAAGTGTTTTTTCTAAACCCATACTGACGTGGAAACAATAACCTGTTAGACTCTAGAAACGATAAAAGGCGATTCAAGAAATTTTTTTCGAGGATTTTTGAAAAACTAGGTGTAATTGAAATGGGTCTATAGTTCCCCATCTCTTGACGACAACCGGCTTTGTAAAAAGGTTTGACAACAGAAGCTTTCAATTGAGAATGGAAAACGCCCTGGATAATTTGATTGTATCCATTTGCCATAGCTATTTTTATTACATTTATTTCCTGTTTTCTA
This sequence comes from Stictocephala bisonia, assembly GCA_035578905.1. Taxonomy (NCBI): domain Eukaryota; kingdom Metazoa; phylum Arthropoda; class Insecta; order Hemiptera; family Membracidae; genus Stictocephala; species Stictocephala bisonia. The sequence goes on from JAQJVL010001353.1 coordinate 170,283, forward strand.
TCTGCAACACTTAATGGTATTGAATACGCCCTATATAACATAATTCTGAAGCTAGCTGTTATGTGAGACGAGGGTGGACAGAACTGTTATTTATTGAACAGTTTGTTTGAGTAGGTTTCCTGAAAATTCTATATGAAAGTTTGTTATGATCACGAATTATTTTTAGATTCAAAACGTTAATTTCATTCATAGATTCAAGTTCACCGGTAAAACTATGCTTCTGATGGTGACAACTAAGTATATTTAATATATTATCTAAGTCATTACATGATTTCTTGTTAAATAAAACCAGAATATCATTGACATAATGGCTTTAAAGTATGATATCATATTCTTTTTTTAATTGATCTAAAATGATTATTCATGATGCTGTAAATAAACTTCTGATAAAATGGCTGACAGTGGAATACCCATAGCTAAACCATCGTTTTGAAAGTAACATGTTTTATTGAAACAGAAGTAATTTTGTTTCAAGATAGTTTTGAGCAACTTTATAATTTGATTTACGTACATTTTGTTATATTGCTGTATTACAAGTTTTTCCTTAACTAAGCTATTCACTTCATCAGCTTGTTCTAAAAAGCAACATGATAACATATTTTACAGCCATTATGTCGATGCTATTCTGGTTTTATTTAACAAGAAATCACGTAATGATTTAGATAATATGTTAAATATACTTAACTGTCACCATAAGAAGCTTAGTTTTACCAGTGAATTTGAATCTTACCAGCCTGGAAGACATTTTGCTAACACAAAAATATATATAGTATTGAAGGGTATTACAACAACAAGCTAATTATAAAGTTATGCCAATAGGTTGATTAAAACAGGAAGTTACTGTTGTATTTGAATTGCTTTGAATTAAATATGTAAATAGATCACTAGCAGATTTTATATTTTTTGAAAAATAACCCTTTCTATTTGAATAGTGATGTTTATGTGTGTAAATAAAAATGCACTTTGTGATTGATTAATTTGGAATATAAAAGTGGCAACGAGGATAATGTCAAAATAAAATAGAATACCAGATAATAGTCCTATCAGAAGAAAAGAAGAGTGATCTTTTACAGAGAATTTGTGTAGTATAGCATTTGAAAGGTTTAATGAAGAATGAGAGTCATGGGACTCTTACATTAGCCGTCTTGAAAATTATTTCCACATTGATGAAAATTATGAACGCAAGAACATTCAAATTATTTTTCATACCATGGGAGCTGCTACATATCAAAAACATTGTGACCAAATCAGTCCAGAAAAACCTAATGAGAAGAGCTATGGAGTTATTGTATCTACTATGAACTTATTTTTAAATCCGAAACCGAGCATAATTGCAGCAGAACATAATTTTATTTCGAGAAAACAACATGAAGGTGAGTCAGTTATTAATTATATGGGTGATCTTAAAAAATTGGATAAATATTGTCAATTTAAATGTGAAAATTGTAAAACTAACACATAGAATGCACATATTCGACAGCAATTTGTCTCTGGGATTCGAAATAAATTAGTAATTAAGGGAATTTTGAAGAGCCAAAATAATCTATCACTGCAGGATTGTATACACCTTGCTGAGGCAACTGAAAAGGCGTCGGCTAAGGCTGATATGATTAAAAAGGTTGAAAAAAGTAGTATTCTAAAGAGACAAGCCCAACAAGGTATAAATCTACTAGACCAAAAGAAATGCTTCAGGTGTAGTTTCAAGATTGTTTTTTTCAAGTCTGCTACCTGTCACTTTTGTAAGAGAATTGGACACATAAAATATTGTCTTGGAAAAATATAAGAAACAATCAGGGTTTGAAACAATTTGAAAATGCTGCTACTTTTCAAGTTCAAGACAGTACTCAGTCAGGGTGGAAATCTGACCTGATTTCATATTGTTTGAAAGACAACCTTTGTGTATTTGAATAGTGCTGTTTATGTGTGGACATAAATGCATTTTGTGATTGATTAATTTAGAATATAAAAGTTACTTGCCTAGGGATTGTGAAATTTCTATTTACAATAGAAATCTGTAAAAAATAAAATACCATACGCACATTGTTATATAACAGGATGCTTATATAAAACTTGTATAGCTCATCTTAGACAATAGTTCTTACATTAATCGTTACTATGTTGGTGTGTACAGTCTAAGGGTAAACTAAATAGCCCCGAAATAGCGGATTATTTCCATTTGAATTTCAGTTGAATTTCACCATTCTTACTCTAATAGTCACAAGATCCAACAAAATTACATACAAAACAGCTCTGAATTTACACAACTTACCACGTGTTTTCGTAAGAAAACTGCATTAAATAATGTATTGGCATTAAATATTAATAACAAAATTGATGGGTTTAATATAAAACTCGACTCATTCAAAAAGAATAATGGGTGGGGAAAATAGATATCAATAAAGTTAAAAGATTATTCTATGATGCATATAGACGTGAATGTGATCATAATTATACTGTTCATATAAATGTTTGGGAACAACTCCATCAGAACGAGTTCAAATGAACTATAAGGTTAATTCGTGTATTTTTCAAATACAACATTATTTTCTTATTGTATCATTAACAGTATATGCTACAGTTTTTTAATAGTGTATTACAGCATCTGTAATAATGTTCCTTTTTACAAAAACTGAGTATTAGTAACCTTGGACGGCAATACTCAACACGATAAAAACTGATGTTGAAACTGACAAAAAAGTATATAACAAGGACATTTACCAATAGATTAAGGGTTTCATTAATTTGGACTTCTTCTTTAAAATGAAATACATTCTTCAGTTTTTTATTAAATAATGATGAACACAATAAATACACTTGTTAAAAGTGTAGATAAATATTATACCAATATTTACTTACTTCAGTAATTTTATTGACAGGAGCAATGTGCTCGTAACTGCGCATTGGTACCCATAACAATAACACGTAAAGCAGTGGTCTTCAACCTTTTATTATTTAAGGGCCAAATTATTGTCATGGAGGACTTGGAGGGCCGCATTGATTAAGCGTGTATATATATATACATACATATATATATATATATATATATATATATATATATATATATATGTGATATATATGTATGTGTGTGAATTTTGTCTCAGGTTAAAATAATTTACATGAATTTGTTATAACATTTTATATTTGTTGATAACTGTATTAAACATCAATATTGAAAACAATATAGGTCTACTTGACATATATTTAAACATGTTAAAAACTCAAAATTAAACTGAAAACATTAAATTTGTGACTTTTGTAGTTTAGTGAGAAATTTGACATTGTTTATCTTTTACTAATCTGTCAACATTAGCTTTTATGTCAGATGTGGCAATTCGAAGAGAGTTCTCTAAATGAGTGTCAGAAATACGGTTTCTCAGTTTCGATTTCACATTCTTCATTCTTGAAAATAGCTGCTCACAGATGTAAGTGCTACCAAAAAGAGATGCTGTGGCCAGAGCATGAGATCTGATTGCTGGAAATCGATCACCTTCAACATACAATGAGTAAAGCTCCAGAAGTCCAAAGTTTTTAAATTTCTCCTGTAAATCGCTATTGCACTGAAAGTCAATAAGTTCCATTTGTATATTTCCGGAATAGTCTTCCACATTAACACTGAAAGGAGCACAAAAAAGCCTTATCAAAGTTTTATTTTGCTTGAAGTCTAAAAACCTGTTGCTAAAATCTTGCTGTAACATGGAGAGTGCTTCGCTGTACTTTTCTTTGTTTTGAACTTCACATTGTGACAGTGTTGGAAAATGTGTGAAGTCGCCCTGTTGTACTTGATTCTTCCACAAACTAAGTTTCCTCTCAAACGCCTCAACTTGATCAAAGAGATTGTGTATCATAGCATTCTTCCCTTGTAGCCTAATATTCAAGTCATTGAGATGTATTGAAATATCAGTTAGGTACCCAAAATCAGCCATCCAACTGGGATCTTTGAAGTAGTGAACTGCCTTCCCTTTACTCTCCATGAACATGCAGATTTCTTCTTTCAAATCAAAAACCCTTTTTTAAAACTTTCCTCGACTGAGCCAACGGAATCTCTGTGTAATAAATTACATCACCATACTCTGCATTCATCTCACTAAGGAAGGTTTGGAATTCCCTGTGGTTCAGTCCTTGTGATCTGATAAAATTCACGATTTTAGTCACATCTTTAATGACATCTTTGAAACAAACACTTTTTGCACACAAATTTTCTTGATGGATAATGCAATGATATTGTATGCACTTTTCATTTTCACTTGCATCTTTTTTAATCAGAGCTACAACACCTTCATTTTTTCCCGTCATTGCTGGGGCCCCATCAGTTACAACACCACTCAAGTTATCCAGATTTAGGCCAAACCGGTTTAAAGTTGAAGTCAAAGCCTTGTAAATATCAGTGCCTTTAGTAGTGCCCTTCATTGGAAATAGTGCTACCATTTCCTCGGTAATAGAGAAATTTTTATCGATTCCTCTAATAAAAATGGCTAACTAAGCTGTATCTGTAAAATCAGTGCTTTCATCAAGTGCTACTGAATAAAAAACAAACTTTGAAGCACGGTCTTTAAGTGAGATTTCAATATCCTGAGATAGCTCCTCAATTCTTCTGGCAACTGTGACCCCAGATAAACTAACCTTTGAAAACAAATGTTTTTGTGTTGGGCATAGGATTTCAGCTGCTGATTCCATACACTGCTTTACAAACTCACCATCTGTGAATGGCTTTGATTGCTTAGCAATTTGTTCAGAAATGATATAGCTAACTTTAACACTTGATTCACTTTCGGCGTTTTGCCGAGTAAACGTAAATTGTTGATTCTCAAGTTTTTTCCTTAAATCTCGCACCTTATCCAATCTAAACTGACCTTGTACTGCGTCCATCTTGGAAGCGTGCTTTGTGTCATAATGCCGCTTTAAATTGTACTCTTTCATTACGGAGACAGACTCATTATAAACCAAACAAACTGGTTTGTTTTTATATTTACAAAAAAGTATAGATCAGTCCACTTTTCTTGAAACACTTGGCACTCATCGGTAATCTTCCGTTTCTTAGTACACGAAGCCATTATTCATAAACTTAAACTAACATTCACTTGCGGGCAGAAAATAGAAATAGGTGAAACAGACTGAGACAATGACACTGGCGTGGGTTGCGATGCTACGAGTGACCTTGAGCATCAGGGTTGCCAACCTGCTTTGCCACTTAACGAATTCCCTACTACGGCCGAAGCAATTGGCCAACTTCAGTGCTGCAATGTTTTCCTATTTGTTTGGAAACAAAATCATTCGGCGGGCCACAAAAATATACACGGCGGGCCGCAAGCGGCCCGCGGGCCGCGGGTTGAAGACCACTGACGTAAAGCATTATGAATATCAATACATTCAATAATGTTAAGGATGTCTCGTTTCTCTAGGCATAGTTAGGACCAAGAGGGTCTCTCCAACACTTAATATGGGAACCAACGCCTTAAGGATAACTTCCTAACCATCACCAGTGACTGGGCAGGCGGGTTGCGTGCAAGGGTGGACCGGTCAGCGGTAACGCATCTAAGGAACAGCCACGATATAGATGTTTGATGTCGTTATTTAGCGATAATGTCAGAACACCCCAGTCAAGGGCACCACCAATCTTCAATAATGGTTATTGCACTAAAGGGATGAGCTGGTCAAGTGGTTCCCCTAACAACCTATGAATAGTAATCTGTCAGTTTACCCTCCACTAGTCCAACCTTTATTGGCAGGGATGACGTATTTCAAGGTTTAATAGGCTCTACTTGTTGTCAACTGAATCCACAAATTATGATATTTATTAAAAGAAAGTAACTATTTGATCAACTTTCTCCTAATTATTTATACTATTATATTTATTTTATTAGTAATTTTACATAAACGTTTATCGTGACTATAAATTAGAAATAGCAACATCATCACGCACTTATACGCGTTTAATAATGAGTACTAAAACGTACATTAATACGGAAAAGTATATTTGATATAAAAATACACTGGTTATTGTAATTTAGTTTAACATAGATACAGCCATTTATTGAGCTAAGTATTTGAAATATATAACTAAAACTCAATCGTATCTAACTATTTATTTTGAAATTTCAATTTTAAACAAATATTATTGAACATATAATTAAAATAATTCGTTTAAAATATTGAAATAAACTGAATAATAGTAATATAAATCTGAAGGAATACGGTAGAGTGATAAAAGACGTGTTTCGTTTCCTGTTCAAAATAAATAACAATACACCAGTTTACATTTTCTATTCGTTAAGTTTATGCGTAGAATATTGTTTAATAATTACTTTTGGATAGTAAGAATTTCAAAGATGGTAGTTAGCTAACTGATTTACTTACTTTTAGCACTCAAGGATACTCTGAACTAAGACCCAGTAATAAATGTTTCTTAAAATTTACTTATCTATACTTTCAAAAACACGTAAATAATTACTGTCATAATATTTTTTAATGTTTAAATATAAATTGCATTATCAATGTATATTTGAAACATTTATCTACAGGCGTTTTAGTTTAAAATATACAACTAGTTTCCTTTGCATCACGAGTAAACAAAACTCTTCAAAAGACAACTTCATCACCAAACCACCCATTTCCATGTGAATAGCTCCAAATACCTCGTTTGTTCCCTAAATTACTATTCCCAAAATTTGGTCTTATGTGGCCCCAACCGACCTCACTAACGAGTTTCGGAGGACAATCTAAGTCTTATCTACGATATAGAACAAACTCAACGTGCACAAAAACACATTTACATCTGAATATCTCCAAATACCTCGTTTGTTCCCTAAATTACTATTCCCAAATTTTGGCCATAATGTGGTCACAACCGACCTCACTAACGAGTTTCGGAGGACATTCTAAGTCTTATCTACGATATAGAACAAACTCAACGTGCACAAAAACACATTTACATCTGAATATCTCCAAATACCTCGTTTGTTCCCTAAATTACTATTCCCAAATTTTGGCCATAATGTGGTCACAACCGACCTCAATAACGAGTTTCGGAGGACATTCTAAGTCTTATCTACGATATAGAACAAACTCAACGTGCACAAAAACACATTTACATCTGAATATCTCCAAATACCTCGTTTGTTCCCTAAATTACTATTCCCGAACTTTGGTCTTATGTGATCCCGACCGACCTCACTAACGAGTTCCGGAGGACAATCTAAGTCTTATCTACGATATAGAACAAACTCAACGCACACAAACGAAGAACCTGCAAGAAGTCACGCACAACCATTCTTAAGAGAATTGTAAACATACTTGATAAAGGTTGGTTTCAGTAAAAATAAACTAAACCTCTTAATAGAATCTGAAATAAAATAGTTATGTAAATGATATTTGTCTCATAAAACTTGTTCTGTTGTTTTAGAAAAGGATGTCATGTAGCATATTTTACATGGATAGTAGTCAAGCATCAATAATCATGAACAAATATCCATGCAGCCAACTGACCTTTCATCTGGTAGTTTTGTTAATCGTTTGTACTATGTGCATAAGAAGCGTTATTTATATACTAGGCCATTCATTTATGTATTTCTTTCTAGTTTAGTAAAAACCATAACTAAAATATTATTTTAAAAATTCTTTTATAAAATCTTTACTGTGTGAGTTTAACTTTACTGTAAATATTGTTGAAAAACACAAAAATGTATAGATAGTTCAAAGCAATATCATAAAATTGTGAGTTTAATAATGTGTGGGTGTTTGGATTTGTATTCATTTAGATATTTCCACTTTGAATATGAATTGATTTAAAGAAGGCACTATTACCCATGAGTCCTCCCTACAAAAGATAAATATGCATCCATTAAGGGTGCAAAATGATAAATTATATAATTAAGTATAACTGATTTTATGCATTTATATATTTATGTATCCAGTTAACATGTTTTCTCTTATGGAAGAGTGGGTGGTATTGACCCCACCCACCCATACATATACAGTGGTATTGACACACCCACCAACTTACCCATCGATGCTCATACAGTGATAATTGCTCACTCACCCACCCGTACACATATGGTGATAAAAATTGACCCACCCACCCACCTATGCTCATACGGTGATAAACGCCCACTCACCCTACCGTACACATATGGTGATAATAATTGACCCACCCACCCACCTATGCTCATACGGTGATAAACGCCCACTCACCCTCCCGTACACATACTTTTGTATTGTACATTATCATATAATTAACATATAATTGTATGTAATTCATACAGTTAAGATGAGGGGAGCAAATATATTACTAAAATTAATTTAGAGACTTACAATAGTATATTTCATAACAAGAGTGGAAAGTGGGGTTTTGGATGTTCGAGACCATATGTTTGAAGTGCGAGACTTGTCGAGCACTTCAAATGGTCGAGAACATACAAAACACTTTCACTCTAGTTTTGAGCGATACTTTTCACTACACTACGGAATAAAAACAGGTGTTGTTGACTGTGGAAAATTTTCGGTTATAAACAATGTTACTTTCGGTAGTAAACAATAGACAGATGTTGAAAATATGATGTTTCGCAGGTTGTAAACAAATAACGAAAACAGCTGAACTCATAATAGTGTAGTGAAAAATGTATTAAAAGGTATGCAGCTGATTTTCACTCTAATAAGACCAATCAGTATTAATTACTATAGTGTTGATATAGCAAATGATGACAATTAAAAAAATATAAAGCCTGCTTTGTTTTGTAGAAGCCCCTCCATAAAGGCTATAAATCACATTCCAGAGAGGTCATAGGTTAAACCAGGTTTTACCTTGCACCATGAGCTGATGTTAACTCGATTGGTTCTGATTTTGTGTTTAATGGCGCAAACTTATGCAAAACTATTTTTGCAGTCAGATTGATCTATTTTAGAGAAGTTATTTGAAGACAATGTAAGACATTTTACAGTACATTCTCTTTTAAAATTGAATATATAAAGCAAATAAATAAGCTACACCAAAGAGTAGCTTTTTGGCTTAGTAAGATGTGATATTTTCATGTATTAAACATTAGTTTATTAATATTAAAAGTTAAAAATGATCCATATTACAATATGTGTTATACGTATTGCGGATGCCAGTGGACACTAGGGACATGTTTTATGTATCAGAAAATTTAAAATAAGTATTTAATCTCAACATATGTATGTCTGAATGTTTGTTATTAACAATATCATATTCGTGTGTCAAATAAGATCACTGTCGTATTTATACTAAATACAGTATACCTTTTTCTATATTCCACTTAACCGAAAGACACTTTACCTTATTTAGGTATTAGAATTTCACTTAATCAATCTTCGTCAATACCTACTATTTTAATGTAATTGACAATATTGTTTACTAATATTGTTATAGATTTAATAATGCTTAAAAATTATTAAGATACAATAACATATTATTAATATTTTTATAATTATTTAGCTAAACAGTTTAATTATATGAGCTATACAGTCAAATCGTTTCGAAGTTCAATCTATAATCCAGTCACCAAACAAAGATTATTTTTAATTTTACCCACATTTTATTTCTTTCCCTCAGCAAAGTAAAGGTAAACTGCTATTTTGAAATAATTAACTTAAAATTTTAATTATCTAAGTTTTTGTTGATGTCGACTTCATTTTGGACAAAACCTCGTTAACTAACAGGTTCGTAGTATCATTGTTTTGATTTTTTTTATTTGAATATTTGATTCATATAATTGGTTTAGAGTGATTGTATGGAGAAATGCTAATTCACTAAAATATATTAGAAAATACATCTTTAAAAATTTTTTTTATTTAAAGTAGGAAGATTTGATTTATTGAACATCAAAATTGATGACTGTTGAATGTTAATTGTTCATTTGATAGCTTAGTTCAACAGTTAAACAAAACTCTTCTTACATGTAAAACTTCCAACAATGACTCAACCTAAAAGAACAACTGTTTTGGTAATACTTTGTGACAATTATTACTTTATCAGTATTATTATGTGTTACGTTACTGTTCACCATATGAGTATCATATTTATTTTTACATATTTGCAAACTCAATAAAAGATACAATTTGTCAAAATATAATTATGGTAAACTAAAATGTATATGGTGTATAGTTATCACATATAATTTGTGGTATTGGATTAGCGAATACATAATGTACCGGTAAGGCAGCCATAATTGTGTGACCTAACAATAGTTACTTAGTATAATGATACAATACAGTTGGCTTAACGACCTTGGGGAATAGTTTAATTAATTAACTGAATACAGTATTGTAATTAATGTACTTTAACGTTACAACAATACCCAAACAACTTAAAGTGATCAGCGTACATTTGTGCCGTCGTGTTCGGGCGAGCCACTTTACTCAGATTTAATTTACAATACAGTATAAATGTTGTCTGCTTATACATGAAGTATAATTTTACATAATGCAAATACATTCCATGTACATGTGTGTTTGCGTGTCGGCATTCGTGAAGTTTATATAATTTAATTTATAGAAAACTATTTCTATTAAAGAACATTATATTTCGTTGATGAAGTGTACTCCACATACTCCATTATAAATGGACATAAAAGAATCTACTTAATAAATTAACCAAAGTAAAAATAATTGGGGTTGTTGTTAAAATGAAGCAATTAGTTCTTATTCTTGAACATGAGATGACGACACAAGTTTTTGCGTATTTTAAGGCAAATATGAATGATTACACGAGTCTAGGATGAGAGCGGATGACCTGTGTAGTCTGGTTACTTACTGAGTTTGACCGTTCCTCAGAACGGGCTATTTATCAATAACCTAATAGCCAGGGCAACTAAAGAACCGTCAGCTTTACGAGAATTCCGAACCACGTAGTGTTAGTTTGATTTTCAGCTAATTGACAAGCCTTATAATCAGTTCCCTTCAGAAAATCCGGACACTGACTACCACCCAACATGGACACCCCAGACTTTTCTAGTAGTGTTCAAGCCAATAGCAACGACGGAGCGGACGCGATATCACTATTATTTGACATCGAGTATAAGAAAACCAATAAAACAAAACTTTGAGGTAGGTTTAAGAATCAGGATTCAGAACAATACATTTTTTTAAACATTTAATTTTTTCAAACATTTATATTATTAATTAGAATATTTGTAATTCCTTTAAAATAATATGTTATGTAATTATTGTAATTTATAGAAAAGGAATAAATATATTTATGTTGTAATTTAAATTTTACCATTCATTGTTAACTCGAATAAAACACAGGCCTATCTCAAACTAATTTATCATGAAACTTTAGTGACATTTTAAAACAATTCCAAGCATTACAAGACAAATTGTAAATATTTAAAGAATTCTAAATGCACATGCAAATAATATATTAATTTAATAAAGAGATTAAGTATTACCGAACAACGCTTAAACCATTTGCTTAAATTTGCAAATGTACGACAATTATTTTTAGAAAAATGATAACATTTAATTAGCTAATGCTACACTCTTCATGTTTATATGAATAAAATTAAATAAAGAAATTAATTGCTGGAAGACATTTTTTATTTGATGTTAGTATATCCCTACTGTTTGGTCTTTAATTAAGTTTCTATTCAGCAGGAAATTATTATGGTTTTTAAGTTAAATTTTAATGTTATTTAATGGATTATATTCACACGTAAAAGGTTTGGCTATTTTAATATTTATTTTTAACTTCTAAACCAAGCTTGTTAGTATCGTAAATAGAATACATACACATCCCTTCATCCTTTTGTATCTTTTAGATTCAATTGATCGAAAAGGAGGGTCGACTCAATCTAGTTTTCACATAAGCAGCTATTTCAAAACCCCTTTTGATGCCTACCTCATCTAAAATAAAATAAATAAATATACATGTCTGCGTATCCCTTTAAATAAAATGATTTTTTGAAATATTTGGGTATGTTACAAAATATAAGTAGTACAATAATTACGCTGCGGTAATATAAAAAGAAAAAAATATTAGATTGTGAGGTGATGTGAGAAAATAACTTGAGGTACAGTAGATCATATTTTACATCAATATGGTAAATCAAATAACTATTTTTTTTATTTTTAGATAAAAGTTTGATAACCACTCAAAAACAAAATATCCAAATGAGCGTAGAGCTTAAGAGAATATGATGTGTATTGGATAATGGCATAACAGTCTATTATATCGAGAAAGGTTTATCTAATGTAATCCATCTAAGAGTTGTCATATTAAATTATCGAACGGATTTCACATAAATACATTATTTGACGTACGTTTGAGAAATGTTTAGCTAACATAGTCTGACAAAGAGTTGTGATATTCAATTATTACTGATTTATTGTGAGGATTTAACATAAGGTTCTTTGACTTAGTGTTGGAGAAGAAATTAAGGAGTTAAAAACTCAATAATAAAGGTACAATTATTTCTGTAGTTAATTTTAAATACCTTTCTTTTATTTACCATTTGGATACAAAACATTTTGACATTTAATATTAATTTATTCTAACGGTAAACGCCTTAGAATCTTTATTAGAATCTTTATCGCGGTAACGCCTTATCTTTAATTTGGACCCAAACGTAGCTTACCTAATCTCAAAAGCTTTTCCACATCAAAGTTCATTACAAATACACTATAAAACAAGAACACGGTATTAATCACTTTAAATGTTTTGATCCATTTCACCGTTATACAAGCTATTGATCTTTATCTGTAAAAAAAAAGAAAATCAATACAACATAACAAGAATCCGCAGTTTTGTAGATTATGTATAGTTTGAAACTCCATAGTATCAGTGGATGAACTTTATAATTAGCTTGTTCAGATTGTATTATAAAGACCTACACGTGTAAGTAATCAGACTATCAGTAATAGTGGGGGTTCCCTTCATTATTATTCATCTAATATATTCAATAATATTCAACTAATATCCTTTGAATTAATATAATCAATTTAAGGTAAATTTTTCCCTAGAAGAAATAAAACCAACTTGACTAAGAAGTAATTTACTTTATACTGGTAAAAACCAATTATAAGGATTTACCATCTGGATATCTTATTTGTAAACTCGTTAGTGGCTCAGAAACTTTCACAGCTAAATCTCAATTGTTGTGGGAAGAGAGGAAGTTCCAGTACGTAATTTACATCACTCTGTGAAGGGAAGTTTTGTAAATTAATTGTCTGAGTAATAAAGACAATTGTGCATTATTAGTTGTCACTAGAGTTTTTTAAAAAGGTAAGTGTATTTAAAATATTCTCATACTGAAGATTTCACGATGTTCACAAATACGGTTTACAAATGTGGATTTAGTTATTTTTAACTTCTACAATGCATGTGAACAAATTAATTAATTCAAAAATATATTTACGTTTACTGTCATCATATTCCAAGAAAGAATGACTACCATCCAGTGATTTTTCTTACTGAATATGGTCGTGGTCTATTTCACAGCATTACTAACCATTAATTTCAAACTAAACCCTTACTTACTGTAACGATCTATTAGTGATTGTTTACATATTTAAATCAAGAACTACATTAAAAGTGTTTATCTGAAATATAAAGTGTCTCTCTGACCTCTCTTATTGTTGTTGTTACTGGTTCATTTAGAATCACAAATATCAGATTTAAAGTATCCTAAACACCTTGGTTATCCTTCCAGCCACCATTTTGTTTTTTAACTTTCAAATTTATGAAGCAAAACAAAAAAGTGTATTAAGCTGTTATTTTGCATATCCCTTTATAACATAAACATAAACTCTGAGAAAAGCAATTAGTTTTCCTGTATCTAAATTTTCAAAATAGCAGCCATCTTAAATAACTCCTAAACCAATAAATAGATTTTTTGAAAATATTATTACTTGTAATTACAAATCCAATGGTATGAAGATTTTCAAAATGTGATAATTTATGTTACATTAGGTCCAATACAATATGGCAGTACAATGTGCAACACATATGAAACATCTGCTAATAATAACGAAATTGATGATGTTATTTTTAGATGAAATAATATGAAATTGTATTAACATGTAAAACATTTGGCTATTTTAATATTTATTATTAACATTTAGGCTAGCCTGCTTATTACCGTAAATCAAATACACACACATCCCTTCATCCTTTTGTATCTTTTAGATTCCAAGTCTCATTGATTGAAAAAGGGACCCTTCAAACTAATTTTCACACTGAAAGCTATTTCCAAACAGTTTTAGTATGCTGAAAATAATTTTATTTCACGAATATTGTAATTATGGATTATGCAACATTTTTAATGTGACTAAACATCCGTACGTGCCACTACTAAACAGCCATACGTGCCACTACTAAACAGCCATACGTGCCACTACTAAACAGCCATACGTGCCACTACTAAACAGCCATACGTGCCACTACTAAACAGCCATATGTGCCACTACTAAACAGCCATACGTGTCACTACTAAACAGCCATACGTGCCACTACTAAACAGCCATACGTACCACTACTAAACAGCCATACGTGCCACTACTAAACAGCCATATGTGCCACTACTAAACAGCCATACGTGCCACTACTAAACAGCCATACGTGCCACTACTAAACAGCCATATGTGCCACTACTAAACAGCCATACGTGCCACTACTAAACAGCCATACGTGCCACTACTAAACAGCCATATGTGCCACTACTAAACAGCCATACGTGCCACTACTAAACATCCGTACGTGCCACTACTAAATATCCGTACGTGCCACTACTAAACATCCGTACGTGCCACTACTAAACAGCCATACGTACCACTACTAAACATCCGTACGTGCCACTACTAAACAGCCATACGTACCACTACTAAACAGCCATACGTGCCACTACTAAACAGCCATACGTGCCACTACTAAACAGCCATACGTGCCACTACTAAACAGTCATACGTGCCACTACTAAACAGCCATATGTGCCACTACTAAACAGCCATACGTGTCACTACTTAACAGCCATACGTACCACTACTAAACAGCCATACGTGCCACTACTAAACAGCCATACGTGCCACTACTAAACAGCCATACGTGCCATTACTAAACAGCCATATGTGCCACTACTAAACAGCCATACGTGCCACTACTAAACAGCCATACGTGCCACTACTAAACAGCCATACGTGCCACTACTAAACAGCCATACGTACCACTACTAAACATCCGTACGTGCCACTACTAAACATCCGTACCTGCCACTACTAAACAGCCATACGTACCACTACTAAACAGCCATACGTGCCACTACTAAACAGCCATACGTGTCACTACTAAACAGCCATACGTACCACTACTAAACATCCGTACGTGCCACTACTAAACATCCGTACGTGCCACTACTAAACATCCGTACGTGCCACTACTAAACAGCCATACGTACCACTACTAAACATCCGTACGTGCCACTACTAAACAGCCATACGTACCACTACTAAACAGCCATACGTACCACTACTAAACAGCCATACGTGCCACTACTAAACAGCCATACGTGCCACTACTAAACAGCCATACGTACCACTACTAAACATCCGTACGTGCCACTACTAAACATCCGTACGTGCCACTACTAAACAGCCATACGTACCACTACTAAACAGCCATACGTGCCACTACTAAACAGCCATACGTGTCACTACTAAACAGCCATACGTACCACTACTAAACATCCGTACGTGCCACTACTAAACATCCGTACGTGCCACTACTAAACATCCGTACGTGCCACTACTAAACAGCCATACGTACCACTACTAAACATCCGTACGTGCCACTACTAAACAGCCATACGTACCACTACTAAACAGCCATACGTACCACTACTAAACAGCCATACGTGCCACTACTAAACAGCCATACGTGCCACTACTAAACAGCCATACGTACCACTACTAAACATCCGTACGTGCCACTACTAAACATCCGTACGTGCCACTACTAAACAGCCATACGTACCACTACTAAACAGCCATACGTGCCACTACTAAACAGCCATACGTGTCACTACTAAACAATACAAACCCACTTACCGGCCCAGCAGCGTATATGTGAATATCCATAGGACACACACGAAATCCTCATAAGTTACATTTGTTATTTCCTCAAGACATATTGTAGAGCAAATCTCTGCAGAGGTTAGTTTGAATTTTAGAGGAAAATATATTTAGCAATACCACAGAACCAGATAGATCCTGGAATCCAACATGCCTCCGGTGATAACTTTGTGGGTTTCAACAAAAGTGCATCATTTTATTAATGGCGTTATACTGATGCAACATGCTAAAACCTGCTATATTATGTCTTTATTTAACAACCATTTACGTTATCAATATATATGTTTATTTATTTATTTTACTAATTATTATTTTTGAAAAAAGTCCGGAAGTTGTGATATTAATGCTGTACACTTGGTGTAGAAAGTTCCGGAACAGATGATTGGAAGGAATTAATAAAGTTTAATGAAAGTAACACAGATATATTGGTGTAAATAAATCTACAACTAATGGCATACAGGATAAAACCTTCAACACAAATTATTGCTCACGTTCCACTCAAGTTTCTCTTGCATAAAAAAGACAACACTGGAACGCTTGTTATTATTTACGCAAATTATTTTACAAATGGGATTTTCGGAACTTCTTGTTTTGGTTTGATAAGTAGTTTTTATTTTTTTAAGTTAGTTAAAAAAATATTTAATTAGCCCATAATGGTGTTTATATTTTATTAGTGGTACTAATGTATGTTAAACAAATTAATCGGGAACAACCTTTAACTAAGAGACTTGTTATTTTTGATACGAACAAAGTAGTGAATAAATTGGCAGTGTGGGAATAATTTGAACACAATTATAAATTAGACCAAGAACTGTCAGGAAGTGCTTGTGCATAATTGAATATGAACACGACTGAAATTTTTCAATTCATTTATGTACAAGTATTCAAACAAACAAATGATCACATATGAAATAATAATATTATTTAATAAAAAGGGAATTTTTAAAATCAATTGAATACCATCAATACTGTATGTTGTTCTAACATACTCATTAAAAATTGATTGGTAGATTAGGTCAAGGAGTGTACATTGTTGCTCAGTCCAAGATGGCTGAGTTGGCTCCTTATGTCAGCATCTACCAAGCAACTCAACACAATGGGCCTGTAGAAAACAATAGAACTCAATGTGCTTGCCTGTTTGCCATCCATTAGTTACAGGTTGAGCTTTGCCAATGTAAACTAATTACATAAATGACAACAGAAAGTATAAAACTAGTTCTTTGCAACCCATTAAGTAATATCTTTTGTTTTATTTATTTTAAAGTAATATCCTTGTAGAAATGAAGATTCACAATTTTGCTGGAAGGGCAATGTTAGAGATTTGTATTCGTCTATCAATAATTTATAAATTAAATAAAACTACACGTATTATTTATGAAAACTTGAAAAAAATTAGGCAATATGAAAGCTAAAATTCCAATACTATCAATATTCTTTATTATTATTCTATTTTCTTTCAATTGTATTTACATTGTTTTTATGATCAGAATTTTACACGTTTTAGATACAATAAAAGTGCAAGATACATTACACAACTAATCACAACATAAGTACATTAGATGCCAATATTACGGTGTTTAAATATGTATTGATTAGAATTATTGAAGTAAAATATAATGATACAATGCACAATTTAGTTAGATAGTTAGAAACAGAGTAGTGAGTTGTTACGATATTATAGAAATGTACGATGTTAATTAGTACATTTGAAAAATAGTTTGAAATATTGTTTTCAGTATCTAATAATTTATTTTAGCATGGAACATGCTTTAGTCTTGACCTAACTGTCTGAAAACGTTACGCGGGAGGGTGACGCGTAACCATGAAAACACAATGACATATCAGTGTTGACTTCAATAATGATTTTATTTGCAAGCGTTGATCAAAGTACATCTTTAGTTTCCATGACAACTCTTGTTAAAAATATACAAAATTAAGTCCTAATTAGAGAATCCAGTCCTCATTTACATATCAGTCTACCTGTTTGTCAAACAGCGTCAGAGATGTTTGAACTCATCCGAGAGAAAGGTTATGGACAAATCCCAATTATCCTGTCTGGCGATATCAATTTGGACCTCAAGAAGAAAGAAAATCAAAAGTTTGTTCACTTCATGGAGGAAACGTTCGGTCTACAACTCAACACAAATCTAGCTATATCAACTACTCGAGGAGGATCATGTATCGATATGATCTTCACTCGCCATATTGACAAGATTGATTGTAAACATTATGTAAGTTACTTCAGCTATCACAAACCAATATTGGCCACAACTTCTAATGATTGTATGGAACAATAAAATTTAAAAAGTAAAGATATATTTATATTTTTAAGATATGTTTATATTTTTTGTAATTCCTTACATGAAATATAAAATTCGTTGTTTTCGGAGAAATACATTTGCAGAAATTATTAAAAAGGAGCCAGCAAACAGAAAAAGCGCAGCTAAAGCATGTTCCATGTTTCTTGAATTTTAGCCGTAGGCTCTAAGCAAAAAGATCCGGGGGTCCAGGGGGCTTGCCCCCTGGCGAGGCCCGCAGGGCCGAGTTTTTATATCTTATTTTACCTCTGTCACGTGAAAAGTTATATTTTCTTCCACAAGAGATTTCTTTAGGTAAGATAGGTAAATACTAGCTCTAATAACTTTAACAAAAATTGTGTTTATGTATACTGAACAGAATAATTTTAGTAACACTTCATGCATTGTTATTGCCATATTAAGTTGAAATATGATATTACTGATATAATAAGCACATTTAGATCATGTTTATTATAAATAATCGATTAAAAAACACATTTAGGAAAAGTACGAGTAACTGTAACGTAACTCTGCTGAAGTAATATAACATCATTGATTGTTTTCAGTAAACTACGGGCATACTTTTCGATACCCTCTGGCCTGATGAAGTTAAATACAACCTAGCATATCGCTGGTAAATAACACAAAGGGAAAAAAACAACCCCACGTAGTAGGATTAATTAATTATCATAGAATAAAACTATGCTTCCTAGGGGCTTTATGTGGTTATATTTATCATGTGTAAAAAGGTTAAAAATAAGGTTGAAAGGCTGTCAGTTAAACCAATACCTTTAAGGGAACATCTGTTGTCAAAATATCTGACATAAATACATTCTCCTTACTGTTATTGAATATCGGTTCTTTTATATCTTTGAGTAAAACATATGCCATGTGCAATAAAGAGCAGCATCAATATCCACGAAAGTCGGCATTTTAAGGAATAACAATATTTGTTTAAAAAGAACTGCTTATTACTATTATCGATAAAATATTTTGAGTACGTAAAAAAAGTTCATATAAACATAGGCTTTGCGTTTTTCTGTTGTAGACATAAAATGTTAATATTTACTTTTTAAATTAACAACGACGTAGAATTAGAAAGTAAAATAAAATAATTTAGCAGTAATTTGATTATCCAGGTTTATTGATTGCCAAAGAAAGGTTTTTATGTTTGTATAAAAGGAAACAATTATATTTGATCTTAAATGCACAAATATAACTGTAACTCCTAGATTCAACCTCTTTTTTTATTTATTATTGCACCAGAGTCACTTGAGTCCTTTAAATTTAATATTGACGCAAACTATTTTCTAATTTACAACATAAATGTATTATGCAATATTTAAATTTATATATCAATAGCACTGTGTATCTATATATATATATATATATATATATATATATATATATATATATATATATATATATATATAACAACACAATTCTGATTATATATATATCAATAGCACTGTACGTGTATGGGCGGGCGGGTGGATCAATAGCATGTACGTGTATGGGTGGGCGGGTGGGTCAATACTATTGTACGTGTATGGGTGGGTGGGTGGGTCAAAACCACTATACGTGTGTGGGTAGGCGTGTGGGTGAGGCCGTTCCGCCAGTACCAAAGTTATTTTATTCGGACTATAGACTAGGGGTAACCCCCACACGTGTTTCGTGTTTTGTGTGTTCGTGTTTTATGTGACGTATCATAAATGCTTTGAAAATATCAAATATGAGTTAAATTTCATCATATTCGTACAATTTAATTGCAAGTTAGCTATTGAAGTTGGTTTGTACAGGTTTAAAAAAAGTAATATGGAATTTCTTAACAAAACTGTAAAATAACAATCCATAAAAGCGTTGTATTAATCTGTATATACAATTTTCGTTTATTAATGACTTCGTTTGTGTTTAAAGCCAGCTTCGTAATAAAAAAAAAAAAAACTCGGCCCTGCGGGCCTCGCCAGGGGGCAAGCCCCCTGGACCCCCGGATCTTTTTGCTTAGAGCCTACGGCTAAAATTCAAGAAACATGGAACATGCTTTAGCTGCGCTTTTTCTGTTTGCTGGCTCCTTTTTAATAATTTCTGCAAATGTATTTCTCCGAAAACAACGAATTTTAGATTTCATGTAAGGAATTACAAAAAATATAAACATATCTTAAAAAAAGTAATTCGCTATCGCAATCTTGTTTAGTTAATAATTCGATGGCACGTTTTTCGCGTACGTGTTTCTCATTGAAGAAAGACTCGTTGACTGTAATTTTATACAATTTGTACAAAGGCGTTTTCAACAAATAAGCCAACCACTGTTTGACCGTTGTTTTTTTCACATGCCCCTTCAGGTAAGATGATTTATGTATCAACATGCGCTTAATATGAACGTTGAAAGCATAATCGTCATCCAGGTGTCGAGGCAGTTGTGAAACCATATTATTTACATCGACAGGTACATTCACAACTTGACCAATAATGCTTTTACTACCGTGTTCGTATCTGAGACGCCTAATTTGCATAAACGGAAGTCTCGGAGAAATCAAACGTTCGGCAATACAGTCGAGGGTCGGTAAATCGGCAGGAAAGTCTGGGTAAACAAAACCGTTACTTCGTGATAACTGAGGGATTTTTCGGGATTGGTAAATCGATTGTTTACAAGTGGCACACAGCTTGAAGGTTGTTACATCTTCGTCGGGAAATTCAGCTCGTAATATGTCGTAACACTTGGGACCAACATTACTCAAGTCTTTTTTGAACCAAATTCGGTCACATACATCGCAAATATGGCCTAGTGGATTTTGTCGGAAACGAAGGTCAAATTCGTGGTCAGCTAAGGCGTAGTTAGTTTTCAATAATTTGTTAGGTACATTGTTATCTTCATCGGATTCGAGAGGTCTTTTCAGAGCCAGTTTCTTTAGTTTTAGACGTTGGCGGTACTCTTTCATCCGTTCAGCAGCGGTTTTGGCAGCAGTTTTGATCGGTTTACACTCACCATTTTCGTTGGGTAGTGATTTTTCGGCAGCTTTACGCGCTTTATATTCCTTTTGACGTTGAGCACCAGTTTTGGGTTTCTTTGGTTCAGTTATTATTTCGGAGGTTGCGTTTCCGAATCCAGATGTAGATCTATCAGTAGAATGGCGAGTACATACACCTGACGATGTCGAAGGAGGGCAATCTGATCCAGGACACAACATCACCGGTGGACGGCTGGAGGTAGACTGATATGTAAATGAGGACTGGATTCTCTAATTAGGACTTAATTTTGTATATTTTTAACAAGAGTTGTCATGGAAACTAAAGATGTACTTTGATCAACGCTTGCAAATAAAATCATTATTGAAGTCAACACTGATATGTCATTGTGTTTTCATGGTTACGCGTCACCCTCCCGCGTAACGTTTTCAGACAGTTAGGTCAAGACTAAAGCATGTTCCATGCTAATATAAATAAGAATTGAGCAGGGATTTGTTACTATATTTAGTCTTATTGCCACGAATTTGGGGCAGTGTATTTTAGGGAAGAGCTCCATTGGAGTCTATAAATCTAAGATATCACTCAGCATTCATTATAAAAGTGATCTCCTTCAGATTCCTAAAATCTCATCTTGTTTTTTGGACAAAGTAATTTAACACTCAAACCCTAATAAATATAATATAGATTTGTCGAAGCCTAAAACCACACGGAATGTCACAGTAAACCTATTTAAATACGTTTACATTTATTTATTAACGAATTACTAACGTAGGTGAAAAATTATTATTTTAGAATGTAGGCTACTACTTTTTTGTAATCTATGTTAGGTTATAGATATGAAATGCAATCAAATGAAAATTTATCCGTTAATAATAATTATAAATAACTAAAAGTTAGTCACATACACATGAATTTCAATTTAACTTGAAGCCGACACAGTTGCTAACAATATAAGTATACAACTTTGACAGGCTCCAAATAGAATTTTTACAATCACATGATTAATTACGTTTAGATATGGAAGGTAAATTTGTAGTTATATATAGAGTGAATGTTGTACTATATTTATACAGAAAGGAACTTTTCTGGTTGATCAAGGTTTTAATAAACGTAGCTTGGCACACACCCAATTGTTTGAGTAATTTCTCAGTTTTGAGACAAAACATGTGTATACATTTTCTTACTCTTTCCATTACTTGATAAACAGAAAACAATGCATAAGTTCTGAACCACTGAAAAAATCTGCTTATTTTGCCAAATTTCATAATCGATCAAGTTAACACCTCTGATCGAGGTCCAGATAAGCCTGCGTGAAACTATTTTATTTTGATGTTTGATGTTTTAATTGTCAAATAAAAGAAAATAAAAGCCACCTTTTATTTATGATATACTATAAACATCTACACTGTCATGTTAAATGATGCAAATAAACTCTTAGAGCACTTATATAATACAACAACCAAATTCAACAAACAAACCAAATTCATTTTACTAATTATTGAGTGACTTGAAAATATGTAATTATAATTAATTTACTGAATATTAACCTGGATGTATAAGTCTTTATCTTTAAAAACTAGCCAGAATTTAAAATAAATGTTCAAACTTCATTTTTTTAGTTCTATTCAAACATTGAAGCAAAACAAATGTCTAAATTTATATAAATATTTATGACATTAAAATTCATAAAATATTTAAGTGTTAACAAATTGAAAAACATTACAGACTCAATACAATAAAAATAAATTAGCTAACAAACATGTTGTATTTTTTAACTATATTTTTGGTAAATAGCAGTTATACATATAGAAATTGTCTTTTCCGTCACGATGACCTGAATTCTACGATGGTTAAATAACTAACGCTTAATATGGTAGTGAATATATTTTTTACGACTATTAATTGTCTTCTGACAAACCAAACACTTTTTGAAGTCGTAAATAAAACCGATATTCTCATCGTCATTTAAAAATTATTTTTAAAGTGAGAAATAAGAAATTCCTAGTTCATAAACACTAAATATTATTCATGATTAGCCTTCTGGAATTGGTATTTGAGTTAATAGGTTACGTACCTTATCGTCTCCAATATATATATTGTTATAGTAACAAGGTTTACTATAGTTTCGACTATCAAGTAGTCATTTTCAAAACTAAAGAACGTTAAATCTTCATAAAAGTAAGATTGTACTGTATACAGTACAATCTCGTTTAAATGTTAATAATTGTGTTTTAATAATTATTCTTTGAAGACATCACTTTTATGAAGATTTAACGTTCTTTAGTTTTGAAAATGACTACTTGATAGTCGAAACTATAGTAAACATTGTTACTATAACAGGAATTGAAGACGATAAGGTACGTAACCTATTAACTAAATATTAAATTATAAATATTAAACCATTTTATATATGTATATGTCTTTTTCATGCTGCCAAGAATGCTAGAACTATTACTATTTTATATCAAAATTATAAAATAAGAGATATATAAAATGATCAAAATCCACTCCAATAAATACCTCATGTGTTGGAGGGACTGTCTATTAAACGAACTACCTGGGACTGTTTAAGTTGGAGAGCTGAAACAGCTGAGACCTAATGTGTATTTGAATTAACAACACCTGAACACAGCCTTACACGAGCGGCTGCCTCCTAGTACTTAACTCATATGAAGTTAATTCACATAAATAGCTTTCCAACCTTATCATAAAGTAATTTCAAAAGGTTTTTCTAAGTAGTTTCCACCAACAATGTCCTTTTATTGTTAACAATGAAGATTCTCATATTGATATCCGTTCCGATAATTTCTTCGACCATATTTCTCTCCACTCTGACTTTCTACAATCTATACAGCAAGAAATACGCCAGGTTGTCTTGTTCGTATACAAATTTACATAATTTTGCTCAATTTGTTGAGTTTATAAAACTGTTTTTAATATATATTTTTGAAAACATGAGTCATCAAAAGTACTATAATTAAATTGTTAAATCGTCAGGAACTGTAATTACACAGCGTTGATTATTTTGACCGCACTTGAATTTATTGTTAATAGAAATATAAAGCTAATGTAACACCGTATAAATTAAGTAACAGTAATCATGCTCTAAAATTACTAAAAACCAAACAAAATAATATTAAAAAATAATTATTGCTCCTACTAATGTTTCCATGTACAATAACATCAGTTAAGAGTGGTTGAAGCAAAAATAGTAAAGAAACAGCTGATTTCATTTAATCTGAATCAGCTAATTTATTTTAAAAACGTCAAAATGTCCCATAGCTGCTTGGAATTTTAAAAATATTATATCAATTTTGCTAAAAACTGGTTAAATTTTTAAACTCTAGATTTGACAGTTCAAGCTACAAACATTGCTTGCATAAAAAATCATTTGAATCCTTGCCTCAGAAACTCAGTGAACAAAAATACTCATACAATTTAAATATAAGTTATCAACAATTAAAATGAATCTATAGTTACCACCATTTTAGCTACGATAGTATGAAAAGTGTTTTTAAGCGGACATGATTCGTTAGTGTTTAAATTGTTTCAATTAATTAACTGACAAGGAAAGTGTTGCAGTGTACGAATTTGCAGCCTTGAAGAACTCCATGAACAGATAAGTAGACATTAATATTTGTGTATGATGTATGTTGGTAATGAGTGTCGTAATTAATTAGATAGAATAATTGATTGATTATGTTAAATATGTACAAATCAAAAGAGTGTATAGAAACAATTCCTTCGTTTTGGTTACTATAATTTGTAAATTTCTTATAACGTTTTAAAGGAAGTTCATGTATTATATTTAGATTTATAATAGTTTAAGTTATTCTAATTAATATAATATTTTTGGCTTTGATTCTCAAAGACCAAGAAAAAAATTGATTCCGATCGTTCAAAAAATATAAGCGGAGTTAGGACTATGAAGTCCTCTTTCTACCTAACCTCAAATAAGTTTTGGAGAGTAGAAGAAAATTTTTATTATTTTAAATTTATGTAATATTTGACTCGAGGATGCTTACAAAAATACCAATTCATGTCTTAACTATGTGGAATTGTTATTCAATGTAATGGATATGCTCGAAAATCACTTTGTAGGTCATATAACTTTATAATAATTTACTGCGATCAAATATGTAATTTATAGGTACAGTTTTCATTGCGCTTCTTTCTAGATTAATTTATATTTTAATGAATGAATGATAATAATCCTTTTGGCGAGTAAACTCGCCAATTGGCGTTGAGAGAATAATTTTTGGGAAAAACAGGAATCACAAAATATTCGAGTTCTGCAAGCATTACTAAAACATAATTGTCCTATATCGAACCGAGACGGTACGATGATTTTAGTAAATTAAAACAGGTATTTAATTTGAAAACTACAATTACTAGAAATATGTGAAATAATAACTATTATTTTTTAAGTGCATTAATGCATTTAACAAGAAAAGTAATTACACCTTTTAACTATCAAATTGTTTACAGTTTTAAGCTTCCGACGTCTACTACAACGACACCACCTGGTGGCAACCTTGTTAACTATCAGAGAGGAATAAGTACCCCACACCTGATTACTTAAAGACTAAAGACAGTAACTGTTCCGGTTTTAATTATTTTGTAGTTACTGTCGGCGCAGAAATTATGCACACTCGAGTTTTGAAGTTGGTTTCTAAGAAAGAAAGATGCCCAAGAAAAGTCAAAAATCACCACCGTTTTCCTCGTATAATTATACGTTATAAATTATAAATTTATAGATTTTATTATAAGTTTTAATAATTTTTATCCTAGTTATAAAAATTACACTTGTATTTGGAACACAAAATAGTGCCGAAATTTGAGAACTAGTTTTTACTGTGCACCAAGTTTATATACTTTTTATTTTATTGATGCACAGTGAAAACTAGTTCAAAGTCCGGTGTGAGTACTTTTTATTCCACATTGGAAAACAATTATTAAACTTAAAATAATGAAATTTAAAAATGTTTCTTTATATAATTACACGAGGAAAATGATGGATTTTTCATAGGCCTGTTAATTTCTCAGCAAACAAACAACTTTCATACTCCAGTTCACATAATTTTTGCACCGACAGTAGTTACCGTGCTTGTGCCAGTTGATTACATTAATATAAAGAAAAATCAACTAACACAAATTAACTTGACAATTAACAATAAACGTTAATCTAAACAATTTAAACAAAAACATTTTTGGTTACTGTAAATTGTACATTTACAGTAACCAAACAAGATAAACCATTATCCCAAATTCTATAAAAGTGCGTAATAAATCAATTTATTTGCTTTACAATTTTGCTAGTGTAATTTTACCTTAAAGGCATTATCTTAAAGAACTTCCAAGTGTGGGCGAGGCCTCTGCAACACATTTATGCGCGTTTTTATATGTTTCAGGCCATGTATGTTTCATATCTTCATCCCTGACAGTGGGCACCGGCCAGGCTCTGGATCTCATTCTCCCTCGAGAAAGGAGATCGTCAAACCAATGAGACTAGTGCCTTGTGGGGGTGTATCCCTAAGAGAAAAATAGATTTGTATCATCTTTTTCTCAAAATCATCAGTAAAATAAAATTATTGTATTGAAATAGAAAAAAATACTAAAATTTTCTTGTATTACTTTTAAATAACCGATGTGTGTAGACGTTTTATGTAGGTTAGAAACACCTTAAAAACTTACATGCTTATATATTATGAAAGAATTTTCTGAAAATCGTGTCTTCTTACAAACTATACACACGTACTCACAATTTTGAAACAAATATGTTCTTTTTACATTTGTGTGTACCTCTAATTATTTGTAAGAAGACATGGTTTTGTTAAAAGTTTATCTTAATCTGTTTTCTCTATAATATGGGTTGGTTAAACGGTACAGTGATTATATTTTAATTGTTAAATAACTTAAGTAAACACTATTTTTCGTTATTATCTTGCATACAAATATATAGTCAAGGAGTCTAAGTATTTTGGGTATTTAAAACGACTTTCATTTTGCTATCTATAAATATATTTTTTGAAAATTGTAACTACAGTTTTGTCTTTAAACAATTAAATCAACTGGCGTTAAATAAAATGACCACATCAAACCAACGTTTTATCCCCGCATTATTATTAAATTAAAAAATCATAGCTGATTATTTTTAGTTAATAACAGAAATTCCTTTTGAATACTTAAGTGATTTTCATTTGTGTTTTATTTATTTTTGTGGCAGATTGTGTCGATACCACTCACCACCTTCAAGCATGGTATTCATCCTCGGTACACCGACCTCATCCTCAACAACACTATCCTGAAACTCACCGCACCAGAGACATTTTCAACCTCACCAGAGAGACATTCTCAACTTCACCAGACATTGGCCACTATTCAAACAGGTTCTAAAAGTGTGTGAATACGACTAGAAAAGTATTAATTCTTCCATTTCCTCTTATAAAAATTCACTATTTCAAAGTGTGTATTTCCTTAAAATACAACCACCAACACACTGATCTAGTACTGTACATAAACACATATTCTAAATTAAGTAAGCTAAACTGAGAAAAGAAAACTATATAAATATTGGTGTGCATGTACGAATTATATCAGAAAATCATTTTAATTTGTTCAGTAACGACAACCAGACTTTTGATATTAACAATATCGAATTTTAATTATGAAACCAATATCTGAAAATTCAAAATATATAGCTAAATTGTATTTTAAAATATAGTATAATGTAAATGTGTTATCAACAGTATGTTACGTAAAACAACCTTTAATAGGTCAGTAGGTCTTTAAAACATTTGTTCTAATATACGACATTTAAATAAAATAAATTTAATTATTAAAGTGTGATGAACCCAGCGTAGAGGCATAAACAATATGGGCCATCACTAAAAATAAAAAATAAAAAAATAAATAAAAACCAAGTAAAAAACTAAAAATCTTATACAATCCTTGAGTAATTTAAATAATAAAAGTAATGAATCATTTAAAAGTAAAATGAAATCAGAATGTCTTAATACAGTAGAAGTTAAGAGTAGCAGCAACGACTTGACATAACTTCCGAACCACTAAAGTGGCCCTTACGGGATTCGTACATGTCAACTTACAGGGAAATATAGCTTTGTCAGCTGCTTGAAAACACATCAATTAAAAGTCCTATACTGTATTTACAGATGCCCCAAGATTACATTGTTATAGTGAATAATGCAATAAATTGCATTGATACAACTAGGAATTTATATTACAATGTCTAAAACATGGCATATAAAACCATACACATATTTAGTTTATAATTTACAAGAAAATAAAATTATATTATGAATCATAATAGTTACCCTTAAAAACTCTCTGAACTGCTTTTGAAATAAAATATGAAAATATGACACAGTTATATTATATAACATTATTATATGTGGCATTACTTTTTATTAGACAATTAATTAGGCTACCTTTGTCTGTGTTTTTCATTCAAAGATTACGTTTATAATCATAATTCAAAGGATGTAACAACCAACCCCGTTACATCATTAGCCTTGTAATAATGTTCTTTTGAACGAAGATTTGAATAGTTAAAGTTG
Organism: Stictocephala bisonia; assembly: GCA_035578905.1. Taxonomy (NCBI): domain Eukaryota; kingdom Metazoa; phylum Arthropoda; class Insecta; order Hemiptera; family Membracidae; genus Stictocephala; species Stictocephala bisonia. Next base: position 199,198 of record JAQJVL010001353.1, read on the forward strand.
GAAGGAGATTTGCATATAGGGTCTATAAGTCATTAGGTACATTCCAAATAAGCTTACTTTTTACTGTAGCTATCGAACTGAACTACGTACAATTAAAATTAATTGATCATCTAATTTTTTTACTGTAATTATTTTTTAATGAAATGATTTCACATACAAGGATATAGACGATTAATCAAGGACTGCTCAAGCAAAACTTCTCGGAGAACAATTAAAACTTACTAATATGTTCACCTATTTATAATAAATATTTCCTAAAGTGTTTAGGTTTTATATTACTTTTAATTTATCTGTAATATCAAACAGAGCACGCATTCATAAGATGGGCTAGTATAAATAAATTAACAATAATCTCGGTTTCTATCTAAAGTAAATGTTTCCTTACAGAGGGCACACACACACACACACACACACACACACACACACACACACACACACACACACACACACACACACACACACACACACACACACACACACACACACACACACCTGCACCCACGCGCGCACACACACACGCGCGCGCGCACATGCAAGAATGCACGCACACGCACGTACGCGTGCACACGCACGCACGAGTATAAGTGCACGCAGCGTGGTTTATACCCATTCACTATGGTAGTGTCAGACTTTTTATTGTTATATAACAACCACTTATAGTCAGCAACAAAAGCAGTCATCAATTATCTTGGAATTGTAAAAATATCAACAGTTAATTGTCTCTACTGGCCTAAATACAGCGTACATACTTATAGATTTACCTAAATTTACTCTCTATGTCAATAGCAACCATTAAGTGAACGCTTTATTTGTGTTAAGATAACTAACTGAGAACATATCATCTGCAATCTTTAAATGACTAATTATCTATAAAATGTTTAGGACTAGATTGAGAAACTATGCTAAAAAGGAGAAACATGCGCATTTCCACACTACATGTAATATATTATCGCAACCTTTTTGATTATAACTTTAGAATGTACACATAACAGTAAGTGCTTAGCTATGATAAAAAAACTCGGCCCTGCGGGCCTCGCCAGGGGGCAAGCCCCCTGGACCCCCGGATCTTTTTGCTTAGAGCCTACGGCTAAAATTCAAGAAACATGGAACATGCTTTAGCTGCGCTTTTTCTGTTTGCTGGCTCCTTTTTAATAATTTCTGCAAATGTATTTCTCCGAAAACAACGAATTTTAGATTTCATGTAAGGAATTACAAAAAATATAAACATATCTTAAAAATAGTGATTTTTCGGCAGCTTTACGCGCTTTATATTCCTTTTGACGTTGAGCACCAGTTTTGGGTTTCTTTGGTTCAGTTATTATTTCGGAGGTTGCGTTTCCGAATCCAGATGTAGATCTATCAGTAGAATGGCGAGTACATACACCTGACGATGTCGAAGGAGGGCAATCTGATCCAGGACACAACATCACTGGTGGACGGCTGGAGGTAGACTGATATGTAAATGAGGACTGGATTCTCTAATTAGGACTTAATTTTGTATATTTTTAACAAGAGTTGTCATGGAAACTAAAGATGTACTTTGATCAACGCTTGCAAATAAAATCATTATTGAAGTCAACACTGATATGTCATTGTGTTTTCATGGTTACGCGTCACCCTCCCGCGTAACGTTTTCAGACAGTTAGGTCAAGACTAAAGCATGTTCCATGCTAGGCGTATACGCATTGACACGGTTTTGTGTAATAGACACACTAGGCTGTACGAGTTTCATCACTGTTTTAAATCATGAAAAAATATGCTTATATAACCATACTCACTGTTTTCACTTATAAATGAATTAGCCTCAATTAGCATTATAACTATTTTTACTAATATATAAGTTAGCTTTAAAAGCATTGTCACAATTTATGGCTAACTTATATATTAGTAAAAATAGTTATAATGCTAATTGAGGCTAATTCATTTATAAGTGAAAACAGTGAGTATGGTTATATAAGCATATTTTTTCATGATTTAAAACAGTGATGAAACTCGTACAGCCTAGTGTGTCTATTACACAAAACCGTGTCAATGCGTATACGCCATAATTGATCTAATAATGAAAACAGTGATGAGGCCAAACTCCTAAATTCAATTAAATGTTGGAAATAGTAATAATGGTTTTACATAGACGCTAATTATTCATTAGAGAAAATAGTAATGATTCTCCCATGCACGTCATAAGACAGGTAGGAAACAAATAATCGTTGCTATTTTCTTTGCACAGTTTATAATTGTACAAAAATCAATACATATAATTTTTTATCATAGCTAAGCACTTACTGTTATGTGTACATTCTAAAGTTATAATCAAAAAGGTTGCGATAATATATTACATGTAGTGTGGAAATGCGCATGTTTCTCCTTTTTAGCATAGTTTCTCAATCTAGTCCTAAAACTTTTATAGATAATTAGTCATTTAAAGATTGCAGATGATATTTTCTCAGTTAGTTATCTCAACACAAATAAAGCGTTCGATTAATGGTTGCTATTGACATAGAGAGTAAATTTAAGTAAATCTATAAGTATGTACGCTGTATTTAGGCTAGTAGAGACAATTAACGGTTGATATTAATACAATTGATGACTGCTTTTGTTGCTGACTATAAGTGGTGTTATATAACAATAAAAAGTCTGACACTACCATAGTGAATGGGTATAAACCACGCTGCGTGCACTTATACTCGTGCGTGCGTGTGCACGCGTACGTGCGTGTGCGTGCATTCTTGCATGTGCGCGCGCGCGTGTGTGTGTGCGCGCGTGGGTGCAGGTGTGTGTGTGTGTGTGTGTGTGTGTGTGTGTGTGTGTGTGTGCCCTCTGTAAGGAAACATTTACTTTAGATAGAAACCGAGATTATTGTTAATTTATTTATACTAGCCCATCTTTATATATGCTTTATCTTTATATATGCTTTACATATGCTTTAGCTGCGCTTTTTCTGTTTGCTGGCTCCTTTTTAATAATTTCTGCAAATGTATATGTAGTCCTGTTTTTCTCTAATTAGGACTTAATTTTGTATATTTTTAACAAGAGTTGTCATGGAAACTAAAGATGTACTTTGATCAACGCTTGCAAATAAAATCATTATTGAAGTCAACACTGATATGTCATTGTGTTTTCATGGTTACGCGTCACCCTCCCGCGTAACGTTTTCAGACAGTTAGGTCAAGACTAAAGCATGTTCCATGCTAATAGGTGTTTGAGCGTCGTAACTATTATAAATACTATATATACCTGTATTTAATTGTAAGTCACAATGTAATATTGTTATTGTTGTATGATGCTATTTACCTCTCTATACCTATGTTAAATAGATATTTATCTTTTCAGGCTATTTGTAACCTCGTGGTGAGTGGCAGATAACCCAGTGTATTGTCTGTCTTTAGGGGAATCTGTAACTTCATGTAAAAAACTCGGCCCTGCGGGCCTCGCCAGGGGGCAAGCCCCCTGGACCCCCGGATCTTTTTGCTTAGAGCCTACGGCTAAAATTCAAGAAACATGGAACATGCTTTAGCTGCGCTTTTTCTGTTTGCTGGCTCCTTTTTAATAATTTCTGCAAATGTATATGTAGTCCTGTTTTTCTCTAATTAGGACTTAATTTTGTATATTTTTAACAAGAGTTGTCATGGAAACTAAAGATGTACTTTGATCAACGCTTGCAAATAAAATCATTATTGAAGTCAACACTGATATGTCATTGTGCTTTCATGGTTACGCGTCACCCTCCCGCGTAACGTTTTCAGACAGTTAGGTCAAGACTAAAGCATGTTCCATGCTAAAATAAATAAATAAATAACTGGGGATTAATACAAATATCCAAATGTATATTAGAAATAGCTAAACAAGCCATTTCTCATCCAAACATATTACATGTATTTCATGGGTTACTCTCGGCAACTTAGACCTTGCGAGTACTGTAAAAGCATATTATCCTGATTTTTTCCTTAACCAAAAGCATCAACTAAGATAAACTTTAAAGCACCATTCAATCTTACTTAAAATATTTATCTAATAATTTAAAAGATATTTCAAAATAGTTCAGTTATTAAATAGACATATATTTTCATAAGTGATCATTATATAAATATTTCAGATTTTGTGGTGTTTGAATATTTTATTAAATGCTTTACTCTTAAAAATGGTATTTTATATATTGATGTTCCTTTAAGCTTTATGGAGATATATGATTGGTTACAATTATTTTTTATATTTTTGTATTTTTGAATGGAAGGAGTTTAGTTGCCATTTGTTTTTTAAGATTTATGCCAATTTATTTCAGACATAAACTGTATAATTTTAAATATATTTATTTTTCTCTTGATTCGAATTTAATATGCTAAATAAAACATTTGTAAGCCAATGTTCGCAGTTAAGTGCACGAATACAGTTTAGTTACTTCTGTAATATTAATAATTAACGACTGTGAGAATTTTTTTTTATAATTATAACATATGTACCTTATTAATTAATGTACGGTAAAGAATTAGATGTTTTCTGAGAATTGAAATCGTAAGAAATAAATGTTATGAACTTTGAAGCTTAAATTACTATGAAATGTTTATTAGTTTATTTTTCTGGAATTAAAAATACATACATGCGGATGAATAAAACATACTGACTGATATGAAATATATTTTCGTTTTTGAAAACTAATCGTGTTGAGAACGTAGTTTTATTCCTCTTAGAATTTGCATACCCAAAATGTTATTTAGAAACAGTTGGGTCAACGAAATTCCGTGTTATCGTTGTACTGATGAGTACGCATATTGCCAAATTACTCTATTTAATTCATGAATAGTTCTAAATCTCATGTTTATATTTTAAACATCACACGTAGTTTCTTTACACCATCACCAGCAAGCAATAATCTGTTGGTAAACAATAATAATGAAAATAATGTTGACTAATGTTCTTAAGGACAATAAGTAAAAGTACAAGGGAACGTCACACAACACAAATATATTACAATACAAGTACAAAATACGCAATTATTATGATGATCGATTTCGGTGAACCACGCTCACCTTCCTCGGACCAAAAGGATTTACAAAAGTTCTTGTGTTGTAATATATTTTTCCATGTTGTTCTTATATTGTAATAAATTTGTGTTGTTTGCCATTCACTTGTACTTTATTTGTTTTCTGCTGTATATGCTTGATGGAATTGTTTTGGTTGTAAATTAAAAGTTTTTTTTTATAAATTCCACAAATTTTAATTTTTTATAAGAGCGCTTTCGCCGGTTAAGGCATCTTCAGTTGTAATACAGTATATACAGAAAACATATGTGAATAAAAATAACAAAAAACTCACATGTAAAACATTAAATACTAGTTAAATTAAATTTAAGTGGCTAAGTTTGATAACAATTATTATGAATTAAAATATGGCTTAGGGTTTTAAATTTTCGATGATATTTCTTCTTTAATTAAAGGTAAAAATATATTACTAAAATTTACAGAAGGTTGGGAAATACATTCATCTTTCAAAACTGCCATACATGCACTTTCAATTTGGTTTCTCTTGGTCCATAAAGGTTCTTTTAAAATAAAGGTTCTTAAAACAAGAACAAACCTCTCTGTCGATTGCATAATGGAACTAATAACTATATGTGTTAACCATAATTATTTTCAAATAGAAACAAAAATTTACAATCAAGTTTCAGTTCTACCTATGGGTGGTGTACTCAGTCCTATAATTAGTAATATCTTTATGGATCATTTTGAAAAAATTGTTTTTGAAGATTGGTAAAATATGAAACCCAACATTTGGTTGAGTGATATTGATGATATCTTTTGTGTTTGGGAAGAAAGATTTAACAAACAGAATGAATTTTTAACGTATATAAATAAAATAAGACTGACAATAAAATTCACTATTGAAGAAGTGAATGGAGAAATTCCTTTTCTGGACATTTTAATTACTAAGACAAATGATAACAAAATTAAGACTTTTCTTTTTCACAAAAAAACTTTCAGTGGTCAGTATCTAAATTATAATTCAAACCATCCTCAACATGTTAAAATTGGTCTTGTACAAAGTTTATTTAAAAGGATTGATACGTTAGTCACAGATAAGAAAGACAAAATACTTGCAGAAAAAGATCTACAGATCTGTTTTGATTAAAAATGATTATCCTAGAGGAATTATTGAAAAAGCAAAAAGAAAAAACAAAAGCCTTACTATAAATAAAAATTATGAACAACAGACACCTCTAACAACAGACACCTCTAACAACAGTTACGATTCCATATGTCAAAATAATATCTGAAAATTCGTAAAGTTAATTCAAAATTTAGCATCCAAACTGTATTTAATTCGTCCAACAATCTAAGAAGCCATTTAACTAAATTAACACCAAAAAATAAACAACAAGAATCAAAGTATGTAATATATAACATTGATTGTGATTGCAATAAAACTTATATAGGTCAAACTTCAAGACCAATTTCAAAAAGAATAAATGAACACATTTACAATTATAAAAAAGAAAATACAGACAAATCAAAATTAGTTGAACATGCTATTAATGAAAAACATGATATCAATTTTAATTCTACAAGTGTAATTTTAAAAGAACCTTTATGGACCAAGAGAAACCAAATTGAAAGTGCATGTATTGCAGTTTTGAAAGATGAATGTATTTCCTAACCGTCTGTAAATTTTAGTAATACATT